>WBNO01012028.1:281125-369363 GCA_013400575.1 Peucedramus taeniatus
TGTGTGTGTGTGTGTGTGTGTGTGCAGAAAGTACATTTTAAATATAAAACAAGGTAAAATGGTTTCAAGGGAAAAAGAAAAGAAAATATGTGCTTTGATTCACATAATCTGAAACATGGGTTGTGGTATGTTGGTAACTCTTGTGTTATTTATGGCCATTATCATCCCATCTACACAGTTGCACATATTGGTAAAATCTGTTTTTTTAAAAAAAAAAGAAACAAAAAACAGGCACTTCGTAGTTAGTCGACCGTTTGGTGGTTTGGTGGATTATTTTTTTTTTTGGCTTGCGGAGGTCGGGCCGGCTACAGAAGAAATCTCAGTACGGCCTCCAAACGGACTCATCCATCCTGCCACTAGAATTCAAGACGGTTGGGGAGCTGCTGTGGCTGCCATCCGCCTCCACCCCGTCACTCTGGGTGGGCAAGTTAGGGTTTAGCAGTGTGCTGCCGTTGGACGTGGTGGTGCACGGCGGGAGCATCCTGGAAGGGGAGCGGTCCCCTCCCGGCACCATGGGGAACTGGTATGATCCTGACGAAGTGCCATAGTAGAGATATGGAGTGCTGCTGGTCTGGAAAGGTCCACTTTGGTTTTGGGAAGAGCCGGGGTAGGGTGGTGGTAGGTAGGTGTGGTAGTGAGTGGTTGCGGACATACCCAGTGACATGCCTGAGGTGACTGGCGGTGTATAGGTAAAGGTGGCTGGATAGTGCATTCGTGGGTTGGAGAAGCGGCTCTCAGTGAGGGATGAAATGCTTGTGAACTGCCTGGGATCTGAAAATGGGCCCAGCTCTGAAGCACCTAAAAAATTATAACAAAAGATGGGGGAAAACAATTCTGTAAATACCATTTTTTGTATCACGTGATGATAGAATTTTATTTTTCTAAGATAACCCGTTTCTTTTGGCCCCCAAGAGAACAGCAGATCATATCAAGCAACACATTGCAAAGAACAGAGTCATACATCTGTCTTCTAGAAGTGCTGGGCCAAACTCATCCCTGGTCTAACTCCACTGATGCCAATGGAGGGAGCAGCATTGAAGCGGTCAAAGTTCATGAGTCAGGTTGGGGGCAAAAAAAATCTGAAAAATCAAGAGATTGAAAAAGAGCCAAAAAAGAAAGGGGAAAAAAATTTGCTAAAATCTAGAGATTAAAAAAGAGCCAAAAAAGAAATGTGTACTTGGAGTTGATTGGCCTTCTGTTTTCAGAGTTTTGAGGGTTATGTGTCTCTGTTTTTTTGCTCGAGCCTCTTGAGAAACTCAGGTCTGGTTGCACATGAAAGCTGAGATTCCCACCTCAGCACAGGCTGTCAGGAGCTGGGATTTCCAGAAAAGCAGAAATCACTTTGCAACTTGTAGTAAAGCTACAAGAGCTGGCAACACCAAGTTAACTGCACCACTGACACCAGGGGAGTTACACTGGGGGTGACTAAGACCCACTTCTCGCCTTAAATCAATTTATTTAGATGAGAATCCGCTCAGCTGCTTCCTTTGGCTAAAAACCAGTTTGCTGCATCCGAAGGATGGACAAGGCCATTAAGCTGATAGAAAAGATGCAGATTTTACTCTTCAGAGAAGTTGATGGAAAATTACAAGCCCAACACTCTTTTTGCCATTGAAAAAAATTTGGTTTTGTATGTAGTCTCTGCAGTCTGGTTGAAAAAAAAAGACCACACAGTTTATGACTACTGTGAACGTCTGGATGGTAACACTGTGAATTGGAGTCTAACGCAAAACAGGGATGGGTAAACTCATTTTGCCTAATTTCTAATCCCACATCAAACACCCAAAGCTTTGGAGCAGAACTGGAAAGCAAACGTTAGCTTGGTGATGTGCTTAGGAGATTGTGGGATGGACAGGAGCAGAAGACAAAGATGGTGAAAGCTTGTACTGAGAGCCAGAAGAGTGGAAAACAAAGAGGGTGTGGGAAAAGGACAGGGGGAAAGAGGGAAAGCCTAATGAAGAAGTACAGAGCAGGAGGAGGTAAATGCAATGGCCAGTATGCAGCAGACACATATATTTATAGAGAGCTGAAAAGAGCAGGGTGTAAATAAAGGGGAAAAATTATGAAATCAAATGGACCCTCCCTGCACTTCCTGCTGACACTCCTACAGCTTTACAGCCCTCCAGATCCAAGGGTTCACTCACCTCTTTGTCAGTCTGCTGAACCTGACTTAACTAAAAGGAAAATATGGCATCTTTTAGATGCCAGACTGATGTGCTAAACACTGAAATGCTCTGTGCGTCCTCAGTTTAGGATGAAACAATTATTTTCCTTCCGATAGGCTTCAGATCTCCCCTTTCTTTCTGTGTAAAGGAAAGGTCACTCCAGCCCTTCTGTTCCTGGTCCACTCTGCTGTAAGCAACAGACTCCCCGGCCTCTGCCACCTTGCGTGGCACATTTTGGGATTTAGATCACTATTCTGGCCTGTTCTCCCAGCTCAGTGAACCCCTGCCTACAATGATATCTAAAAGCAGCAGTGGGGCAAAGCTTAAGCCCATTTTGGGTTCAGACTGGAGGACCTGGTCCACAGCCAGCCAAGCCTCCAAATCAGCCTGAAACCTGGGGATTATAATCCTCCCTCTCAAACAATATTGAGCACAGAGCTATAAGTGGGCAGTAAAAGCCCGTTCTAAACTCTGATTACAATGTGATTACTATTATCTTTATCTGGGAGTGGATCAGTAACCTATGGGTGAATGGGTCTGTCTCCATCATCAACCCCTCCAACCACAGCACTCTGGAATGTAATATAACTTGTACCTTTACAGCAAACACTCTACTACTTGATGCAACTTCTTTCGTTCCCAACTGCAAACAATAGCCGGAGGCAATACCACCCAGATTCAAAGCTGTAATTTTGGAACACTATCCTTTATATTGTGAACAGGTCTGATACGTATCTGGAAATATAAGGTTAGAACATAATTTCCCCAGCTGCTCAAAATACTGAGTTTCAATCTGCTACTGCTTATTCTCTTTTTTTTTAAATTTTTTCTATTTATTGTTATTGCAACTCTCCAGCATAAACAGAGTTGCTCTTAGTTTACCCTGATAGAAGCTAAACCAGGCTCTTACAATCAAAGGTGGAATTGGTGTGTGTCTGAGGGTATAAAAGAACATTGGTATTTTTGGTTTCTTTGCAACCAATACCTTTTTTTTCTTAATACAAAGGTCTCCACACAGTTTTACACATTAAAAGGCAATCTCCCTTTCAGAGCTAGATCCAAATATTATCTGCATGGTGCTGCCAAGAGATTATGTCTGTATGGAATGACTGGGAATGTGCACACCACACGTAGGCATTTCAAATGTGGGGTTGCAGACCTCCTTATGTACCCTAGTAAATCCACACTTGTTTGTTTTTACTGTTGCTTGTAAAGCACAATTGTATTTACCCAAAGGCCAAACAACCATAACCCTGTCTTATCTCACTCATGGCTGTGTCTGCACAGCTCCTGCATACTCACTTCTCCAACTCCCCTTTTGTCCAAGTGCCTTTTGCTGTCTCCATAAGTCCCTGCACAGGGCTGCGATTTGTTCCCAGCCTTATTGTATCTCCATTATGTAAAGATATTTTTAAAGATCAGAAAAAGTTCTCTGTTCTAAAGTCTTATTTCTAAGGGAAACGTACTAAAAAATCAGCTCTAAAACTCAGCTTGTTGCCACCCTCACTGCTGTTCAATCTTGCTGATGCGTTTTCACTCTCCTGCTCCTCCTTTCTCTGTGCTACCTCCTTATGTTAAGGTTGATTTTGGCTTGAACTTGGAAACCCCAGACTCCTATTCATTTATGCATGTTAAGCTCTTTGCTGAGCTGGGAAGAGAAGTAGTTCTACTGGGTATGGCACCCATCATTGTATATCTAGCTGTGCACAAACAATGACGCGGATCAGCAATATAGTAACATGACAGTGCAAGTATATAATTCATAATATAATAACTATAACATTATAATAGTTTATTTATTCCTCTCCCAAGGAGGATTAAAGTTTTATGCTAATTTTCCCTCCATCAGATCAAGAAAATAATTTGCATCTGTGAATTCCCATTCTCGTGATAGCTTGCACTAAATGGGTGAAGCATAGACCCTCTGCTCACATTGCAAAACAACACTTGTTGTTGAGAAGAGAAAAGAGAAGGGACTTTATTTTGTGCCACCAGAAAAAGAGACATGTCGAAAAGCACAGCAAGTGATCTTCTACACAGTCTCATCAGCTGACTGGGCTTAAAAATAACAAAAAAAATTAGAAAAAGGTGTATTTTTTTTGAAAAAAACCAAAACATTTTTACATCTGAATGAGTCCAGGTTAAACTATTTTTAAGTTTTCCAGATTGATTTCTTCCTAACATAGCCTGGCACTCCAGTTTTCCGAGAGCTAAATGTTTAGAACAGAAAAGTGGTCATGTTAATATGCCAATATATATGCTAACATCCCAGATTCAAGAACACTGCTCCAGTGTGTTTCATATATAGAATAAGAACAATTAAAATTCCATGTGGCTTCACTTATTTTGATGCAGAAGCCTCATTAAAAACCCTAGACCTGGGCATTTGCCAGCAGCCAGCTCAAATTGTTTTGCATTTGCGCTTAAAACCCAATTTTACCTGTTGCAGCTTTGCAGCTCCACCATTCACAGCTGCATGTTTGCCAAGGTCATTTCTCTTTGCAGTTTACAGATGCAAGCTAGTGCCAATTAATGCCCAGTGTCAATTAATAAGCTGTGCTTGTGGTTTGCAGAAAATCAGGCAACAAATTTCTGTCAGCTTTACAGCACTTTGGTCAGTCATTCCCAATTATTAAAGATCATAATGTACTGTGGACAGATTAACTCCTTGTAGGTACAGTCAGCTGACATCTACTTTAAAGAGTTACAGGATAGTTTTATAACATAAAAATATTACAATTTGTTTTGTTATTTAATGCTATAAATGGTCACTAACAAAAAAATAAGTCCCCTTGGCTTATTGCATATGTTTCATAGGGAAATTTCTAGCCCAACAACTCAATGCAGAATCTTTTGATGCATGAAACCAGAGTAATGCTGTATTCACAGAACAGTCTGTCTTGAGGAAATTCAGCAACATATAGTTAAATTTATTTACCAGTAGCTAAATGATTCCCTTGTGTTTCAGGGAACTTCAGTGTTAAGACATTTGTTGAAGTTGAAACTAGGTTTTGTGAGGTTTTATTCAACAGTTCAATTCAGGCTGGGACATTGTACTAATTGACCTATTAAAATAGTTTTTTCCTTCCCCAACATCTATGTCTCTGAATTATAAGTGCAGACTGGATTACTTACAGCTGATAATATCGCCTTGGATGAAACATGCCACACACTTCACATGATGAGACAATTTCAGTCTCTTACAGCTTTGCCAAACTTTAAATGTTCTGGCTGAAATTGTCCATGCTGGGCGTCTGTCTCAGGCTAAATTTTGATTTATGCATTTATTTGTTTTTAAAATTTCAGCTGAAACTCTTCTGCTGGGAAAAGTACATTGTTTTACCAATCTTAAACTCTGAGGAGCCTTCCTTTGAAAAGCTGTACCAGTTCCATGCTTTGAAGTAAGGACTTGAACTTTGGAATAGGAGTGGCTTTTGTGTGAGAGATGTTGCCATGAAAATCCAGCCAAATATGAACAAATCATAAGCACTCTGACTAAAAATGGGCAGAAAAGTCCATGTCCCTACAAAGACACTTGTCTAGAGAATGGAATGAAATACAGGAGTCACAAGTCCTAGCGTTTTTTCTGTGAACATTGCTGAAACACAGGGACGTTGCCACCTGTCCCCGTGCCAGCCTAATAAAGGATCAGTCCATCGACAGGTCCATTCTTTGGGATGGCAGATTCTGAATGAAAGGAGACCATGTGGGTGTTCATACAACATTGCAAAGTACAATTTGGGAAGGTGAAGTTATTTGGGGTTTGCTTTTTTTAAGAAATCTGAGAAACTATAAACATAACCAGAGGTAAAAAAAAGGGGTATTAATAAGGTTACCATATGAAGAATGAGAAACTTTGGAAACACCAGCATTCAAGATACTTCTCCAAATGCACTATGATAAAGCATTCAGCTACACAAGATGCTATTCCTTTCTCATTATCCTGCCCAAGCTGGCCATGCATCTGAGCTGAGGAATAGAGAAGACCATTGTCTATATATTCCCCAGATCCACTGCTCCAAGAAATCAGAAGGGGTGAAGTGAACAAGGCGAGAGAGACCCAATTATTTCCTGAGTTAACTGGATTTTATATGTTTCTGCCACATGGCTCCTACATGACTCAGTTGAAACGTCTCCAAATCCCATTTTCACTTCCCTCATTTTCTGTGTGCAGCTAAGATGTTGGCTTCTGATTTGCACGTGCGCTAAACATTCCCAGCTGCAGCTGAAGCCAGTGGGATCCCAGGTCTGAACACAAGGATACAGACAGAACTGAAATTGTGCTGTAGGTGACACACAGAGGGTGCACTGGATGACATGAGGTCAGTCTCATTTCTCTTTCTAAAGAGGGTTCTTTTTTTCTTGGGAATATTGCACTGCAGTGAACTGTATACAAATGCTATGGCAGAACTATTAGAGCAAAGCCAAGCAAGAAATTAAGGATTCCTTCTTCAGAGAAGCACTTAATGCACTGCAATAAGCAAGGCCTGAGGAAATGCAGAGTACAAGAAGCAAACAAAATATTGAAGAGCTGCTCATTAAGTTAGCACTGTCCATCCTGTACACTGAATGAGACAGGAATCCCGTGGGAAAAGTATCATGTGATCCTGTAATTAAAATTTGTAATATAATGCATAAGCAGAATGAGACTGATTTAAAGTTGCACAGGCAATCTCAGGTAAGTACTGAGATTTTCTAATTTTTGGGCTCCTGGTTTTGCCAGTCTGAAGGATTCTTTGCAGTATGTTTTAATGGAGGGGGGTGATTATTTTCCATCTAGATCTCTTTGGGCTTTCCCCCAGCATCCTTCTCTGTCGGGGGGACAGTGTTACTTTGCTCTTCATTTTGTTAAATTCTTGTTCCCTGTGTCTGCTAATAAGTGTTTATTGAATCACACACAGCATCACCTTTCTGCTTTCTTCCAGGCAAGCCTCTGTCTCTCCAAAGCTGCTGTAGCACTTTCCCTCTGGAAGAATGGAGCCTGGGACTGCAATTCCCAGGGATCCCAAAACACCTCCTCCTGTATTTATTCCTTGCTGTGGCTGTTAGGTCCTGATCTCACAAACCTACACTGGTGCTCAGCTTCGTGCTGGAGCTCAGGGACATTCCTCCCACACATCCAGCAGCGAGTGGCTACGTGCTGGGAGGGCAGGGGCCATGCAGCACCACAGAAATAATGTACCGGGCTTCTCCCTCTCTGGTTTACTTTCCGGATGAGCATGTGTCATTTGGATGTTTGGAACCATTTATCATAGGAAATAATATGTTTTTAAACGCTCTTTCCCCTCCCTTTAGTTCAGGAGAAAAAGAAAGTAAAAAAGCATTCGACATTATTTTTTTTCCTCAATTTCCTCGAGTCCCCCCAGGTCACCCCAGAAAGGTCTCCTGGCAAACAAAAGCTGCAGAAAAGGTGTGAACTGCCCCCCCTCTTTTCTTCACCTCAACAAGGTGTTAACTTCAAGGCCTAGTTGGGACCATTTAAACTGCAACATTATTAAGCACAGCAGCCTCACAAAAGTCAGAGGGAGGAAGGAACACTTTAACCCTTTCAGAGCCTCAGACACAGCAGGCAAGACCCTAATTCCAGTGTATCCCTTCTCATAGTCCCTCAGTACCCCAGTTCACACAGTAAACTGCATGCTGGTGCCTCCTGGTATTTAGGTTCTAAATAAGGTCTTTGGCACCTAAAATACCATAGATTAATTTGCAGATAGATGTTTTCGTTGAATTTATGGTGCTGCACCTAAGCCCTTTGCTGGGAGAAACACCCCATAAATAACATAGTTAGTAGTGACCATTAAAGTACCACTCGTGCAAATAAAGGAGAGCGTTTCTCAAACAGAGATGTTATATTGCTTAACACCAAAATTGGAGTCTCTTTGCATTTCTTCAGCCTGAGCTCTGTCATTACCTCTCCTACTCCCTCAATAGCACTTTTCTGTTGGATGAAGCTGCTTTCCTTAAGGCACTGAGGTCTGGCTGGGTGACATTAAGCACTGAAACACAGGTGGCTGCTCTCTGCACCCTCAGAGATAGCTCATCTAAAATTTAGGGGACATCAATAGGTAGAAAAATGTAACAACGAACCCCTCCTAGATGGACTGTTGGGAGCATAAACGAAGCTGTGGAAGCTTCACCCATCACCATCACATTTATAGATGTTGCCTCACTTATACAGGATTTATAAACCTTCCTAATGAGAACCACAGGAGGGGGACAAATGGTCACATTACAGAAATAGATCCTGGGTTGGTGGTTATGACCTGCCACCCATGGATGCCTGTTGACCTGGTGTGATGGGGAGCCTCTCTCAGCCTTTGCTATCTCATCTCGGTGACTCCAGTCTGGAGCCGTCATGGGTGATTTGGGTGGAAAGAAACTGGCAGTGTATCAAAAGCCCCCTGCTTGTTTAAAGTCTCAGGCCATCTATGCACTACATTGGAACCAAACAGTAAATAAAGTTTCCTGGAAATAAGTCCAGGAGCTCTGCAACACCGCATGGCACAAACACGCACGTAAGAGTGCAGCGCTCTCCGCTCACTTTTCCCCAACTTTTCCTGCCTGAATTTCAGCCACCACTGCTTTTCACCAGCCGAAAGGCATCAGCAGGAGCACTTGAGGCTTTTCTTGGAGAGCAACCTCAGAGTGTTGTATACAGCAAGGGGGTGAAACCACAGGGCTGTGGAGCAGGCACGGCGATGGAGAGCAGCGGGACAGGAATCCTGAGTAAATCCAGTGAATGGGAAGATAATATACATCATGGCTCACAGGCTACTTTATTCCTTCTTTTTATTTTTTTTCTTCTTTTCAGAAAAATGTGCCTTAACTGTCCAGTATAAATATTTGTTTCCAATGTTGTCATGAATTGTACTTTTCCACTGCATGCTACTAACTCAGAAATACCATCTGATCCTCAAGCAGACACAAAGGAACTATGTTTTGCAGGGACAGGGAAGGGGGGGAAGCCCTTGGCATTGCTCTGTTATTTCACCCTTTAAACCCCTCCTTTTCCCTCCCCATCCAAATTTTCCTTTCGCATCTTATTCAACTAATGGACATCTCTCCCGAGGACAGAGGATTCCTTGCTGGTTCTTGATTAAGAGTTTTTAAGAAGCCGTGAAGGAAGATATTCTTTGAAACTGGATCTACTGTAGGATAGGAGCCAGCACACAGGACACCGTGTCTTTCAGAGAGGGCCACACACAGTGCCACTCCAGTCATATGACTTCTCTGTCACATCCTGAAGCCATTTCCAGCTCGTGTGCGAGTTTGTACTCCCATTTAGAAAAGGATGGGATATATTGGGAACACACATATGGAAACACTTTCAGGGAATCAGTTTCCATGAAATCCATAATAAGCCAAGTGGCTTCAGATGTGGCAGTGTGCCTCAGATTAGCCAAAAAAAAAAAAAAAAAAGGGAAAAAGAAGGAAAATTCTTCCCTTTCAGTCCTTATTTCAGTTTCAAGAGGTGAAAAAAAAGGGGAAAAAAAAGAAAATTAAAACCAACTAATGACTTATGGCTACCAAAACAGGGAATCACAAAATAATGCAACTAACAAGAGCACTCCTCCTCCCCCAAATAAGGACACTACTATCAGCATTCCTGCAGCTCCCAAAAAGCTCTCCTGGTATCTGCCAAGCTCACATGGGGTCAGCAGAGCTATGGTCCTTCCTGTGCCAGCCTGCATGGGTTGGGCAGGTGCCCACTGTCTGGTAACCTGTGCGAGCAATTTTTTCCTTCCCTTACAAATTTTCCTTCCTTTCCTTTCCTTTCTGCCCTTCCAAAAGCTACAACTCAGTGATAAACTGTCCATTAAGTTAATCTCCTAGAAAATGCTGGATTCAGGAGAGGATATGCCCTGAATGGGGTTGGCTGTACCATACTAAAAGCAGAGTTTATTGTGGAATGGTGTATTTGGTTTGCCAGGCAGGGAGTGGATATCACCTGCCATCTGTCCTTGGAGCCAAAGCTCAAGAGCAGCTGCCAGGTGCCCTCACTGATGGGTACCAGAGAGCAGGAACAATCCCAAAAGGCACATAAAAGTACTGGAGGCCACTTCAGTGCCAGGCAGGAGGGAAGCACCCAGCTCATCCGAGCCACTGTGGTGCTGGAATAATCTTTGCACAGCTGAGGAAGTGGGAAGAAGCACAGATCAAGTGGCAGGAGTTCAAATGGGAACTGGAGAGATCCTACGTGCATCTCTGCAACAGATACCCGCCTTTTTATCACGAGAAAATAACCAGGAATTTGGCTGCTAATTGAGGCCGTATCCTACAAACCCTACTTTTCCTGACAAACAAATGACTCCACAAATAGTCCCTCTGTTTCCAATAGGGTTATTTGTGGTAGGAGGGACCACCCAACATGAGAGGATCAGGCCCTCCATTCCCTTGCTCTGCCGCTCGCTTCAAACTTCCACAGCCAAATGTGGACACAAAAAAATACCCACGAACTGCAAAGGCTTTTCCTCACTGCTGCTGGAAAAGCCCTGGACTAGAACGGCTGTGGAAAGGTCTCGTTTGCTATTAATATGATGCTCTTCCTGGCTTCCGCCACCGAAATGGGGATTTGCCATTTGTTTCTCAGGCTGGTTCTTTCCACTCAAGCCCCAGCACAGTAACTAACTGAAAACTTCTGCATCAAGGAGAAGGTCTCTTTTAAAGTTTGGCTTGGCTTTGCTTTCAAAGAGTTGTCTGTATATTTTAGAATATGTAGAACTTGCCTTTGATTTAAACCTCGCTCTTAACAATAGACAAGAGACGATTTCTCTACTGAACGATTTAAACAAAAACAAACATATTTTGGTTACTCGGCCTTGTTTCTCAAAACGCTCTGTTTTCTTTTTTTCCCGGAGAAAAATCAAACCCCACAAAACGTTACACTTCTGGCCAAAAAAACTTAAATTCACAAATGTAGATAATTCTTTTTTTTTTTTTCCCTGAACAATATCATACACAGAGAAAGAAGAGCACCTCCCCAGCCCCCAGACATCCATAAAACACGAAACCCCCTCATCTAAACAATGAAAACCATACTTTTCTCCTCCAAAATAACTTCTCCCTTCAAAGGACTTTTCCAGCCTCGGTCCCTGTCCACAAGCAGGGCCATGATGTTGATTTCTAATCCTCCCCGGCAGACAGTCCCGTGTCCCCAGAGGGAGAGCGGCCGCGCCTCGTCCTGCGGAGGCAGCGGAAGGCGGCTCTTGTGTTGGGAGCCGGGGCTGTGCAGGGGCAGCTGCTCTGAGGCCATGAGGGCACTTAACCCATGGGACTTCTGGCTACTGGGGAAAAAAGAGGGGAGATACCAGGGAGGCATTTCCATCTTAGGTTAAGGATTTTAGCAGCAGGCGCAATAATGCTGTTGGAGTGAAAACAGTGGAAAATAACTCACCCAGTGACGGCCAGAGTTTTTTTCCCTTACAGCGAGAACACATTTCCCCCAAGTAACATAAACAGTAGTGACATTGGGCCCTGTGATAAAATGGTCAAACACGTCAGCTTGACTCAAGACTCACCGGCTAAGGAAATTTCAGGAGGCTCGGGGTGAGAGGGAGCCCTGTGGGGACAGCCATAGGTGAGCACCAAGCTGAATCCTGCTCCCATGTCATGGGGAAGAGTGAGACAGCTCGGGGATGTCACAACCCTTGGCATGTCAGGAGCCACAGAGCAGGACTTGCAGGACCATCACCATGAGCTTTAGGAAGATGGAGGAAAACCTTGCACACAACTGCTGAGCTGTTTTTGCTGGAGCTGCTGCTCTCATAGCTAAGAGTCAAAAATATTGAGCTGTGTAAAGATCTACTGAGGTTTCAGTCCATGGATTTAGGCACTCAGTGCCTGTTTAGATACTAAGCTGCCACAAAATTCAGCAGAACACAGCTAAACATAGCTGTACAGCAGGGCTAGAGGCACTGTATCCTTTCTTATGTTCACTTTAACAACATACAATTTTCAATCTCATTTAATAAAAGCTGTGTAAATCCCTCTGTATATTTTTTTCATTTCTTTCAGACCTAACCTGAGCTTCCTACTAAATTAAGGCGATCTACTGTAAGCAAAGTTTCAATCCATTATAAGATGGTCTAACACAGCAACCCCATTCATCAGCTGAGCTGAAGCTTAAACTAGCCCAACTATGAACACCTCTAAATAAATGCTTCTTCTCCATAGTGTAAAGTCTGAATATGGGTTTTATCCTCCCAGGAAGGTGGTGATGAGAAAAAGAAACAGACTTGAGTCTGTAGCAGCTCACAGCATAAACATGCTTGAGGCTGTTTGATGTACAGCCCCTTAGGCTATACCACCAGCAGTTCCTTAGACCGTCAGCAGAGATTTATCTCAGATATGGTATCTTGGATTTTAAGTTCAGATCATCAATAGTGATTAGGAATAGAAATAGAAAGTGCACTTGATCATTAAAGCTGTTACAACGGAAAATGTGATACAATGCCTTCTGGCTTTTGCTTTTGATTTATTTTGTGAATTTGGGCAAATAATTTGATCTTTCTTGCTTACTATACAATGTATATTTCAATACTTCATATTAGCGAAATGACAAAAGTTAGTAGTACAGTTTAGAAAATACTATTAAATCCTTTGTTGGAAAATGTTGTAATGTTGCAAAGATTAAAGGTAAAACCCAACAAACATTTTTTATAAGATCTTCAATGGGTAAAGATATAGAAAAAGTGGAAGTCAGAGCAAAGAGAACTTGACTTGAAATAAACTTTCATATGCAATCCCGATTTCTGAGATAAAAAAGATGCATACAAAGTCAGCCGGAATTAGCACCTTCAGTTGTCTTCATCTATTTGAGAGAGCAGCAGCAGAATTGCTTTAAACCAAATCTCCAGCATCTGCATCTCCAGCATCTGCAGCACGGGCCAGTGAGAGCAGGAGCTGGCCCGGCTGAGCACCAGGCGCCAGCTCCGGCCCCACTGCGGCTGGAATGGCTTCCTCCATGGGCAAACAGCCTGTCCAAAAAACAGCTCCAAACCAGTCTGGCCCACCTACGTGGGCCAGGCCAAACGAGGAACTGGTTGGGTTTGGACTACCCTTAAACCCAGCTTCCTATCTAATTTTGGAATCTAATGCAGTGGCTCCCAATTCGGCTCCGGTGCTGCTTAGATCCTCCCTGCGCGCCTCTTCACCCATAAAAAAGAAAACAACATGGGTTGGCTTTTAGCAGGAATCAAAATGAAAACAAAAACAAACAAAAAATCCCTTTGGAGAGAGATATTTGAGAGAGGAAGAGGGAAGAAAGGGGGAAGAGAGGTGCTTTTTTCCCATTGCCAGGATTCCTTTGTGGCTCCTCCGGCCATGCCAGCATCCACATCACAGTTCCCGGGGACTTCCTCTGAGCAGCTTCTGCGAGACGCCTCTTCCAATGAGCCATTTCATCTTGGTCTTATGTTGCAGAGATTTTGGGTCAGCAGCCCTCCTGGTGTTTTTGAGGCCCTTGCTTCCCTTCCTATTTGGCCAGCCAGTTACCTTTGCAGAAGGTCTGTTTTTCAGTGGTCAGTCCCTAGATTGGATCCCAGGCCTTGAAATTTGCACCCTTGAAGGTATCTAAATGTTTATGATCTTTTTCACAGAGGTCTCTATACTTTCAAGGCTGACAAACCCTGTCCAGCTCTAGTCTTTTAACTGCAGTTTAGTCAAATTAGCCATTTTAACTGTAATTAATTTTTTTGGCTGGGATTCCTTCTTTGGGACATAGTTTTATTTTTGTTTTCAGTGGCAACAACACACATAACTAGTTGGCTCCACTCAACAGGAATGATCTGCAGATGTTTGATCCTATTTCTCCACACAGGAGCACAGATCATATGATCTCACAAGGTCTCTGTCAGTCCTATAAGTCTGCGACACTACAGACCTGTAGGAAATATAATTGATCCAGCAGCTCCTTTGAGGTAATTCCCACCTACCTAAGGGTAAGCAGATTCATAGAGCTGTGTCAACAGCTGTTAAATACAGTGATCCAGATAAAAACCTACAGCAATATATATACATACATACATATGTATATATATGCATATATATGTATATATATACATATATATATATGTATATTCGGATTTTGAGCCCCAAGGGAACTGAGTGACCACATTTGGCCATGCTGAAAAGGTCCTGAATGGTCCCTTGGCCTTAACTGACTGACACTGTTTGCTTCTTATTACAAGCAGCTTTCTCCTTTCTTTCCTGCTTGTTCTGAAGCCTGGAAGGAGGTGAAGAGCCACAGAGCTACCTCAGTAGCCTCCTTACAATTTCATTTTTGCACTCCCTTCTGACCCACACTCACTACTACCTGGATCTAGTAAGGCTGCAGCCCCTGCCACCACCTCGCTGGTTCCTTTCATGTTACAATTCCCTCTTGTACTCCATTGCACATCTTGTAACCAGCTGTACTGTACCTAAGAGTGCAAATTCATAAGGGACAGGCTGATTTCCCTTTTTTCCTCCTCCTCTTTCCCTGTAGAGTCCTTAGCACGAAGGGGATGAGACCTCTAGACACCATCATAATACAAACACTCTTGCAGCCAGCAGTGATTCCAGCAGAGGTTCATTAGCTATTCCCAAATAGAACTATTACTTTGATCACTGAACTGCACTGCTTACAGGAGCCAAACCTGGATGCTCCAGCTAAAGCCAAAACCTCAACTGATGCCTTGAGAAGGGGACTGATCTCCAGTTTGTGGAAATTTTTCAATCCCACAATCAGATTTCAACACAACACAAAACATCATTTCAGTGCAAAATTAAATATGGCAAGTTGTGTTTTTACAGACATCTGTCCAATAAAAATGATGTGTCTCATAGATTTGGTCTTGTACCTGTGCTTCAAACTGGTTTTCCAAGCAAGGCCATTGTGCCGCCTAATTAATAAACTTAACCAAGATGGACATACCTTTAGGTGCTGGCTTCACAATATCCTGCCAATTCTAAACAGTACCTGTTTAATAGGAAAGGGCATTAAAAAGCAGTGATGTCTATGGATCAGATAGTGATAGCCCAGTTAAACTTTAAAAATAACGAGTGGAAACCACACATGTGGCATCTCTAGAGCTTGTGTAGGGGCTTTTCATCTCAGCTAAATGAAAGAGGCTTTGTGGGTATTGCTCCTAATCCAAGCATACCACCTTTCACTGCTCACTGCCAGAGATTTGTGATGTTAAGAGATGGAAAGATTGCCATGAGGTGCCCTACCCCTCCATTTTGCTTTCAGAATTGATCCTTGGTTTAAATCCTTCAGGCTGTTTTCTCTGCCGATGCTCCCCTTTCTTTGCATGGTTGATCCTCTTTCTCACACAAGCACAAGGAGGCTTCTTCTTGCTGCCTATCCCAGCACTCACAAATTACAAAATAACATATTACATCTAACACTCATGGCTACCACAGGATAAAAGATCAAATGGATGATTAGAGAGACCTTTGGAAACAACAGCTGGGAAGTTTGGAGACAACATGGCCCAGACAGGGCTGAGCACACAGCACATTGACTCCTCTCCTCCTCCAAATGCACCTTTAAACCACCACAAAATCCCTTGCATTAAGTGTATGATGATACCTCTTTTGACAGAACTAAACTTCTTCACACAATGAGAACATTGCCTGGTCCAAGTAATCCCAAGAGATTAACACAGTTTCAACGGTCTATTCGCAAATTAGCCTGTGGAATAATTAGGATTGTGGAGAGCAAAGAGGCTGCTCTGGCTGTGTGTCTGCTCCCCAACAGGGCCACAGCCTCAGCTCTGAGCTTTGCTTTTGGCAATGGAAATGCAAACTAAACCTGGGAAGAAAAGCTCCCGTGACTATAGTTTTGTTTCTTATAATGGGAAATTAAATGGAGAACATGCATTCTACTGTTTTATTCCTTTATCTCCATCTAGAGTAGCATGTGAGAAACTAAATTAATTTTGTTAAGACTTTTCAATTGGGCAAATACAAGGGCAGAAAATTTCCTAAAGGAATTGCAGAAGCCCACAGTCAGTGAAAAATGCTTTCCCAGTCCGTTTTTTCAGGTGGGTTGGAAAAGTAGAGTGCCACTAGTAATTCAACCAAAAATAACATCTTTTCAGCAGATACAGTAGGAGTTTGGCTGATTAGGAAAGGGAACTTCCACGATTTGATAGATTATAGTAAAGCCACAGCAAACTGAATTTACCAAAATATTTTTTCACAGTCCCCCTTCAAATTCCTTGCAAGTCAAACCAGTTCTGTCTTGCACCAGCCAGTTCCCTTTGGCTTCTGCCACTTCCCTGAGACCCACCACAGCCTCCTGTTGTACCCACCTCTCTATACCTGTCACCAACACAGGAACCCACGAGAACCTCAGAAATCAAAATCAGTGTTATGTTCTGGCAGACAAAGTTATAGAAAAGCTGTAGCAAGTTCAAATGAAAACTAAAGTTCAAATGGAAACTAAAGTTAGACAAATTCAGACTGGTAATAAGACCCAAATTTCAAAGCGAGATTAATTAGCATCTGTAACCAAAGGTTGTGGCGGGTTTTGCTTCCCTGGAAATTTTTAAATGAAGACCAGCTGAGTGTTTGGGCTTGCTTTTTTTCTCAAAGGTTGCCCTCAAGTTCAATGAGAGCTAATTCGGGGAAATCTTACACCTGGGTTCAAAGCAGATGTTCACATGGGCTTCACTCTACAATAATCAATGAATTTATGCATGCATGGAGATTTGTTTATGTCAAATTATTCTTCCCTGTGCATTATTACAATTACAGCAATATAATATAGATTTATAGTAATCTTCACCATTGCTAAAAATCCTCACACTCCACAAAAACTCCTTGGACACAGCAGCACCATCAAGCACAACATGAGTACAGGGTTGGGTTCTCCCTGAGGGGCCACTCCACCACCCGCACACTGCTCCTGCAGACATGGGGAAACTGTCCCAAGCTCAGGAAGGCATCTCCTGCTTTTGATCCCTTCCCTCACTCTCTTTTGAGTCAGTCTGAAAACAAATATTAAGAGATTTCCAGATTAGTGTCCCCAAATACACTCCCTTTATGCATATGAAATAGTTCCTTCTCCCTTAATAACATCCTTCATGACCCACGTGGAGGTGTGCTCCCTCATTTTATCTCCTCCATCTTCCTCTTCTTCACTGCCTACATTGTTTGCTTTTGTACAACCACAGAAAAGCTGAGCCACTTGCATGGCTCTTGCCTTCCCTTTTGTACCAGTATCAGCCCAGTATCACCAGTATCAAAGCTCTTTGAAATCTGACAGCCAAGCTGGCAGGACACCAGGTTCTTTTCTGCTAAAACATCCATCAAGAGGGGAAGAGATTTGGTCATGTGTAAAATGGGGCCAACAACCATTACTAAACCACTTCAAAAAGGTGTTTTTGAAACTCTGCTGGGATCTAACACTCCCTTGCTGACCAAATTCTGCGTGGTCAGAAACGAGAGGAAATTTCAATGAAAACCAAGGCAGCTCCAGCTATTTTTACCAGCAGCAGTTTTTACAATTGAATTGTACTTTTTAGTGTAAAATTTGCAGAATTTAAACCATTCAGCTCCTGAATGGCTTATGATACTCCTTTACCTTACCTTCTACCAACACAGTCACAGTCTGAGAAGGACCAAATTCTCCAGAATTTTATGGAACCATTTAGTAAATTCATATTGGCCAATTAATCAAACCCAACTCAATTCAACAAAGACACAAGGCCACAAAGACTTAAGGGCAACATCATAGAATCACAGAATGGTTTGGGTTGGAAAGGGCCTTTTAAAGATCACCTAGTCCAACTCTCCTGCCATGGGCAGCGTCATCTTCAATTCGATCAGCTTACTCAGAGTTCCATTCAACCTGGCCTTGAATGCTTCCAGAGATGGAAACCACCTCTCTGGGCAGCCTGTGTCAGTATTTTGCCATCCTCACAGTGATGATTTCTTCATGTCTGATCTAAATCAACTCTTTCAGTTTAAAGCCATTCCCCCCTTGCACTGTCACTCCATGCTCTTGTAAGAAGTCTCTCCCCAGATTCCTTGTGGGCCTGTGAAGGGAGGAGGGTAAATAAGTGGACCTGACCACCCTGTATGTACTAGAGAGCTTCACACATGAAGTTCCATTTCCTCTCCACATCAGCACACATGCGAGCCTGCCTCAGCTGCCATTGCTGGCTCCATCCTAGGTAGAAAATTAACAGCAATTCCACAAAGGAAAGGGAGAAATCATCAAACGCCTTTGCAGAAGGATGAAACAAAGAGCTCGATCCCACAGCCTTCCTGTTAGAGGCTTATTGACTTTATTGGGAACACACATCTAGGTAGTGGCTCAGGATCTGTCCCTTTGGAAGTCTGGAATTGAGGACCCGGTTGCCCCACTAACAATTAGCATTCTGTTTACAAAACCCAGCAGAGTCAGTAAGAATAATCATTACAAAACATGCTCAGACTGTGATTCCGGTTTAAGTTAATATAATTTTAATGAGTTCTTCAGAAAAAGCCTGGCACTTATGGAAAATTTCCTTAATTAATATCAGACCCTAAATTAGTAATAAAAAAAAGCCCTGAATATCATTTGGTCTCAAGCTGGAACTAAAGTATGTTTTGGCATCATTACTAACTGTTAGCAGCAAGTTCTGGAAACAGATGCAAATCTTGATATGTGTCCTAAATATAAAACACATTGCAAAAAAAGCTCAGATAAAAATATATCTATACATCCACATATATTTGAGTGTGCTATTTCCTGCCTGTATCAGCAACAAATTTATTCCATTTCAAAACATTCCACTTGTTTCTTTTCAGTACTTTTTTAAATCCCTTATTTCAGGAATACAACTCCTTCCCTCTGCCTTCATTTTTCCTGTTTATTTCCTCTCCCAACAGCCGTTTTAAGTAAATGAAAAGGGCTTAAAGACATGCATTGTAACATTCAAACATCTGAAAATCAGTCCGCTTGCTTTACCACCTAAATATGGGCATAGGTGCCGAATTTGAGGCCACCCACGCTAGAAAAATTTGAGGTAGGGATCATGCAACTCATCTTCTGGACAATTACTCCAATGAGAGATTCAGCCCAGTGGAGAGGCTGCTACTGAAAGCCCAAAGACGACTGCCAAGGTGCTGAGATTCCCAGGTGGCACCAAGTGGGCAGGAGGCTAAAAATGGAAAACCTGCGGTAAACAAAGTAAATAGAACCACTGAAAAATAATGAAAAAAAAAAAAGGAAGGCGAGTTACAAGTTTAGGGAAGGCAGCAAAATGAGTGGGTTGTTTCTGAAGACCTGAGCTCCCCCAGGTTCTTTACTTTGCCTTTACTCAGTTTCACCTCGCACGGAAAGCACTGAACATTAGCAAGGCGAAACGGAGACAGAGACAACCTTGAGTCTTTCGGCTTCCATTTAATGAAAAAAAAAAAAAAAAGAAGAAGAAGAAGAAGAAGAAGACAGAGTGAAAATTGTTACAGTCACCAAGAAAAACATCCCAGCATAGCGAGCACACCAGAAACCAAGCTGGCTTCTTGGGTTTGCCAAGAGCCTGAGACAATATTGCTGAAGCGTGAACTGTTCATTCATTGCAGGGGCTACTCACACCAGGGCCATGCTGGCAATAGCCACAGCATTAACTGTTTCTCTGCTTCCCACAGCACATAAAGAAGAAAAGAATTGTATTTTGGAGACAGCGCTAGTGCCTTCCTTTATGAAAGGTCCCATCCTGAAATGTGCTTATTAGCCACAACATTTAATCAAGTTAGCAGGAATTAAGGGATGAAAGCATAGCTACTTCCATGGCCACAGTTTCTACTTAGTTGATGTAAAGTTTTCTGAGCTCCTTAGGAGAAGACAAACGACCTTTATTTCTAAAAGTTGTTTCAAAGACTAAATTCCCCCCAAAAGGAAAAATCCTAGTTTAAAAAATCATGTGAGTACTTGAAACTAGCAAAATCCAAAGTAATTCACACACAGGGTGAGAAACCCAAGATGACAATCAATACAGGACCCGAAGAAAAAAAAGCCCATCACAGTCATCCTCTTTCTCATTGACATACAAATACTAAATCCAGAGGTTCAGCTGGAGCTGCTTCCATTCCATGTGGTTTTTTATTATATGATTTTTAGACTAACAAGAATGAAAATTAAATTGTGTAAAAAACCAGTATTGTCCCTAATTAGGACGTGGCTGGCATTGCATTTATACTTGCCAGCCATCAGTGAGCTGGGAGAACAGGAAGGTTTCTTAAATTTCAATTTGGATGAAGGTCCAGGATGGCCCAAAACATTGTGGTGATTTATCTACAGAGCGAGACGAATTAATGGGAAAGTTTGGCTATACACAAACTAGCAAACAGGGTCAGGGGACATTCTCTGGCTCTAAATCCAGTCAGGATGGTCTGGCCACAGATGTAATGTTAAATCCTGACTCCATAATGGGGTGGCTGATTCTGATCTCCCCACAGGAACAGGTTCGGGACTCTGCTCATTTCCAAACCACAGTTGGGACCTGTTTGCAACCATGTTGGCCAACCCCACTCAACACCAGCCTTGCTGACAGCTTAACAGTACTGGTATTTAACAGTCCAGCCTACCACTGTGTAATTTATTGGTGAAGATACCACTTTCTGACCATTTTAGTTCAGAGGGATGGGTCTGCAGACTTCTTTTGTTTAGGGCCTGATCCCAGCATCTCCCTCATCTATCTCAGCATGCCCCTACTCAATGGCACAGTAAATATAAAGACAGCAAAGTCCACCCTGCACCCTGTGGGAACTCCAGCTAGTGGGACAGCAATGTCTGGGCATGGTGGCACATCCTCAACTGACAAATATCTAGGAAGTGTCCAGCCCAGGCCTGGAAAAGGCGGGTTTGGTAATTTGTCCTGCTATTTAGATTCAGTTTTAATTTTCTCTTTTGTCTTATTGGAATCTGTCAAACACAGACAGGTTCTTCCACAGTCAGCACTGAACGTGTTTGTGGTACACCTGCAGGACAGGTCCTCCAGCATCTGAAGATCTTGACCCTGCAAGTCTCTCTCAGTGGTGAAGCAAAAAGCAAAAGACTTGTGTTTAGGCAGAAGGGTGAGTAGGTCCAGGAAAAGTGTAGGGGAAGAAGAAGTCTCCTCACCTTCCCCTTCTCAGGATTCTCAACAAAATTAAAATCAAGCTCAAACCCTACAACAACAGAGAAGGTTGAGGTCAGGGTGAGGTAGGGTTAAACCAGGACTAGTGTGTAATTAGGCTGTGATATGGATATGTTTATGGGACAGTTAAACTGTCTCTTAAATCATCTCAGCAAAGGCAGACTATCAGATCATACATGCCTGTACTTGAACTACTCACCTAGGCTCGCTTCAGAGACAAATAGGCTCTTCCCAGGCACTGCCAGGGACCAGCACAGATCACCTGCAGACTGGTCAAGTCCTGAAAATACCAGTTTGTCCCCCCTGATTCAAAAGGGAGTTGGGGGTGAGTGTCTCAGGAATGGATGTCTGCCCTGGGGACATTGATACTCATCCCTCCTTCACCTGCCTGGGAGCAGCCCTCTTTTGACTGCAAGAACAACCCGACCTGTACTCCCTGCTCTGAATCTTCCATGTGGGGAGGACTTGCTGGATCAGCCCCAAAGTGTTATGTAAAACGGCTGTGATGTGTATATTTATATGAATCATATACATTAATTACATAATAGTCACCCATGCTCCCCATCCCACATGCACTTTGGTTATGCATACGACACAAAGACTGAGTGCATTCACTATGAATCATGCAATAAGACTACATCCCTCAGGCAAACTCTCTCTGAAATGACCCTTTTCTTATATTCCCATGGCTTCCACTACAATATAATTTAATTAAGAATATTAATCTGCTGGGCCACCAACTTTCACTGTCTTCTGGGGAAGTCTGAACAGACAGACATTTTAATAAAATATGGGGAATCCTGCTCTTTTTATGATCAGATCATTAGGGTAAGGCAATTGCATGGCCTCATGAACTTGTTTCTTTTTTTTTCTTGATATGAGTGAGAAAATTCTGGACCAGAAAGATCATTGGTTCAAAAGTTGCATGACTGATGCCAGATAATCTTTTTTTTGTTTTGTTTTTCAGCTCATGCTGTTGAATACTGACAAAATACCTGGGATATATCATTGACTAGCTGTAGAGCAGAGAAAACAGAGCACTGACCCCCAGCTGGAGAATATAGAAGATGAACACTTGCAGTTTGGCAGCCATGGGCACACATGAGCACGTGCCTGCAGCACGCATGCAAACCTGCCAGTAGTGCAAAGAAATCATCTGAGACACTGACACGACCAGTTCAGCTGCATTGCAGCAGCTGCCTGAGGAGCTCCTCGGGGTTGCAGCCTGCTGCCCTTTTCTCCTCTCCCATGGGATGAGGAACTGCATGAACTGCTATGGCAGTGCCCCACCACATCCTGTCCTGCAGCTCCAAACCTCTTCTGATGCTCAGGCTAACCTGGGGTTGAAACACAGGCAACCTCATCACCAAAATTCATGGAATCATTAAGGCTGGAAAACACCATCATGTCCAACCCAGCAGCACCATGTTCAACATTAAACCGTGTCCCTAAGGGCCACATCCATGTGCCTTTTGACCACTTGCAGGGATGGTGACTCCACCACTGCCTTGGGCAGCCTGTTCCAATGCCTGACCATCATTTCAGTGAGAAGTTTTTTCCTAATATCTAATCTAAACCTCCTCTGGTACAACTTGAGGCCATTTCCTCTCATCCTGTCACTTGCTACTTGGGAGCAGAGCCTGACCCCCACCTGTCTACACCCTTCTGTAAAGAAGTTGGAGAGAGTGAGAAGGTCCCCCCTGAGCCTCCTTTACCCCAGGTTGAGCCCCCTCCAACTCCCTCAGCTGCTCCTCATCAGACCTGTGCTCCAGACCCTTCCCCAGCTCCGTTCCCTTCTCTGGACATGCTCCAGCCCCTCAATGTCTTTCTTGTTATGAGGGTCCCAAAACTGAGAAGAGGATTCAAGGTGTGGCCTCAGCAGTGCCCAGCACAGGGGGATGGTCCCCGTCCTGGTCTCCTGCCACACCACTGCTGATACAGGTCAGGTGCCTTTGGCTTTCTTGTCCACCTGGGCAAACTGCTGGCTCATGCATCCATCCCAAGATAGGGAAGAACACCACTTTGGCCATAGGATGAGTGTGGTTTTTGTCAAAGGAAAACAATTAAAAGTAGCTCTTGGGGGCTGCCACTGACAATAAAACCAGGAGCAACTCCTGCTTTATTGGATGGAATATTTTCAACATCTGGGTGAGAACAACTTTAGCGGTTGTTCAGGTAAAGACATGGAGGCTCGTGGAAAGGCTGGGTGATGTGAAGTTAGGGCAGATAGGAAGTTCTGTGCCTGTAGGTCTTACAGCCAAGGCTAAGGGGGAGGTTTTACTCATTTTTCCTCCTGCATGATGTTAAGCAACAGGCAGTAAATATGGCATTCATTAAAATGACCTTGTATACATTTAACAGTCTCGATAATCAGATTTCTGCCACTGTATTGGAAAGCGACTTTTTAATTCAAGGCCTTATAAAACTCTAATTTCTCCCTCATGCTTTAAAAATGCCTGAAGTTTTCTAAGGATTTTAGTGTTTCTTTGCAGTAATTTTCTACCCTCTTCAAAGTTCTGTTCTCTTCCTAAATATGCATTAAGTAACTGAGTGGAGATTTGCATTTCTTTGAGTGTGAGGGATAAACTGCTTGCTGTACGGGGCAACTTAAAACTTGCATTTCTCTCTCTCTTTAGAAATATGAGGTATTGGATGCTGCCCTCCTTCCCTGTGGTACTGCCAGTGAAACCCTTGAGAGGCACTGTCAGGGAGGTTTGCAAACCTCAGAGAGGTGGTTGGAAGAGACCTTAAGATGCCTCCTCGCATCCTGAGCATCCAAGTGGGCCCTTCAGCCAGGAATACCTCTCTCTAGTTCTGAGTAGAGCATTTCTATTCTGAATTTCTATTTCTGTCAGCAAACACTGCACACAACCTCTGGCACTTGTGGAAGATCAAAGTCCCCTTTTTCACTTTTGAATCTAACTGGAAGCAAGATCCCTATGCTGGGAAAAGGTCAGGGCATTGCAGAGGCATCGCTTGAGCCCTCGAAAGATGAAGGACAAGAAGCGCGAAGGCAACTGGCCATAGAGCACAGCAGGAAAGTTCAGTCCACGGCCACACAATGTACACAGCCAGGGCTTTTAGTCACTCTCTGCCTGTGCCCACATGCCAGGCACTCATGTCTGAATATACACAGACAAGCAAGGGCTGCAGGGCAAGCATGCGGCGTGCAGCTGCCAGGTCCCAGCCGAGCCTCTCCTGCAGGTATTGCCGCGGGCACAATTGCAAAAATAACCCATTCGACAGCACAGACCATCAGGAGGCTCTGACTCAAAGGGAACCTGTTTCAGGCCAAACAAAGCACTTCCTCCACATCAAGCCGATCGAGTTTTTTGACCCAAGTCAGGGTGTTGCATGGAGAGCCCGCAGGAACCTGCTCCAAAACCCTCCAGCTCTCGGCCCACATGGAGATCTTTGTGAAGGCAGAGTGCACTAGGGCTGCAGAGGGGTTTGCAGCTGGCTGTTTAAGAAACAAAGCTTCCCTCCTCCAAGATGAAAGAAATCAAGGAGTCTGTGCTAATCAAATCCTCCACGCCTGCTGGCTGCAGTTCAGCTTGTCAGGGATGCAGCTCAGTGGAGTGATCAACATTTCCAGAGCTATGAGCTTGGTGGAAGGGGAAAACACAACAGCAAGAAATTCACCTGGCTAGGAATCAAACAGGTGTATGGCAGCAGCATCCAAGATTATAATAATATCTTGCAAACATGCAAAAAATAAATGTAATAAGACTGATTCTTTGGTTTTCATTAATGAATCATAAAGGCTCTCTTTACATTACACATGCTTTTTTGGCATACGCTGCTAATATTTCCACACTTGCAAGGTTGGAGTTTTAAGACTGAACCTCCCTCCCCTAAGGTTTCTCATTTTTGGCAAGACGTACAAGGTGACTGTGTGCCATGACAGGCTCTCTCTTACTTTGGGGCAATCAGATTACTTTACACAGATGGTTTTATCACTGAGACCATTAGAGGCGAATTGTGCAATATATAAATGTGCATTTGTTTGGTAAAAAAAGTCTCAGTTCCTCACTACTGTCTTGTCTATGTTCCTAAATGTATTTCCTCTCTCCTGCATCATTCCAAAGCACAGTTTGTCCAATCTTTACCTTTAAGTGACTCAGCTTGTTTCTGATAGGCTTCTTAAGTACATATTAACTAAGGAAACAGTCTTTCTTGAGCTACTGGAATTAAATACAGGAGAATGAACCTTGGCCATAGCTACTGAAGAAATAAAGGCATCTATCTGTCAGGATGCCTAACAACACACACGCCACAAAGGTAAAGCACCAAAAAAAAAAGAGCATAACATTTACTGTAAAACACAGAATCACAGAATGATTTGGGTTGGAAGAGACCTTAAGATCATCTTGTTCCAACCCCCCTGCCATGTGCAGGGACACCAGCAACTAGACCAAGTTGCTCCAAGCCCCATCCAACCTGGCCTTGAACACTTCCAGGGATGGGGCAGCCACAGCTTTTCTGGGAAACCTGTGCCAGTATCTAATTACATGCAAGTAAACATCTTTTTCTAGGGGAAATTAAAAAAAAGAAAAAAAAAAAAAGAAGAGAGAATTTGTTCAAAGAATCAGATTCACAATTTAAAAATAATCTGATCTGAAATGGACCTCAAGTTATTCAAGAGAGACAGGCTCAGAGCAACATAGCTGCTCTTCCACATTGAAAAAAAAAAGGGATTTTGAATCCTGCCTGCCTTGCAGGAGCCCTGGTACAACTGCTGACGTTTGCTCTCCTTGCCAAGGTCTGTCTGAGGCCACGGAGGCAGCCGCTGCCAGTCCTGTTCCTCTCTGCATAATTGTTTTAGGCAAAACAGAGTCTTTACCTGAGAGGCGTCTGGGCACATCGGTAATGGCTGGAAGTCCCGTGCCTCGAGTGGAGGACAGGGGAGTTGTGGAGTGAATGGACGGTGAAGTCATCTGGCTCAAGTAGGATGGGTAAGACTGGTCATAGGACCATGGCGGGGATGACTGCGCCTGCCTGGGGTCTAAGGGGAAAATAAAAACAAACAAACAAAAAAAAAAGAGAATTTTTTTTAAAAGGAAGATAAATTTTAGGGTATCAACAGCCTAATTGAAAGAAGTGGGATTACTGAACATACACACATCAGTACTATGAAGAGTGAGAATGTAATGAAACACAACTTACTCCTCAACACTCATCCCTTTCAAGTCTTGGTCTGTGCTTTTCCCTCCCCAGAACAATTTCTGTGGGACATGAACAGACCAGAGAGGAGAGTTTTAAAAGGTCTAGAAGCTGGGATGCAAATTCCTGATGTCTCTCTTCCAACATGTTGTCCAAGAGTTGCCAGTCCTCCAGGAATTAGAAAGAGAAGCAGACAACAAGAATGAGCCCCAGGTCTGATCTTAGGAAGTGGACTTCATGGAATAATGTAATCATAGAATCATTACAGCTGGAAAAGACCTCTAAGACCACTGAGTCCAGCACTGCCAGGTCCACTGCTAAACCATGTCCCTAAGTGTCACAGCTACAAGATTTTTAAACACTTCCAGGGATGGTGACTCCACCATTTTCCTGGGCAGCCTTTTCCAAAGCCTGGGCAACCTTTCAGTGAAGAAAATTTTCATAAGATCCAATCTAAATCTCCCCTGACACAACCTAAGGCTGTTTCCTTCAGAGGTGGGTAGACTCTACAGTCAGCACTTGGCACGCCTGTCAAGCTGTTATCCAGTTCAAACATCACACAATAGTGTTCTCAGTGCTGAAAATACTAGCCAAGGAGAAAAATGTCATTAATCTTATCAGCATCCTCAAAAAAAATGTCACATTTGGATGCTGGCCCAATTACTTACAGTACCCTCAATTACAAAATATGAAACCAAATGGTTTGGGATAACTATTGGGAGCTAATGATACCTTTCGATATATTTGCAACAGTTCACTATGGAAGAAATTATTCATAGGATAAACACAGATCAATTTTTTCTGAAGCACTGTTAGAAGGAGACCTAGTTTTACTCACTAATGTTTGGATTTATAAACCATTTGCTCTCAGTTAACATCTGATGATAAAGATACCACTAAATACCTCATGAATTGTACTTTTTATTTCCTTACATCGACAAAACCGAAGCAACCCCAAAGTTTCTTTGGGGCACTGCACAATAAACAGAAAACTATCTCTGGACTAGCTCACAGAAATTGTAGCACATCCCTTCAAATCCTGCCAAGTATTTTCAGGGAAGCACATCAAGTCTACTCGATTTGGAGGACCTGCTCTACCAGAACACTGTGCTAAAGCCCTGCTTTGCAGACAGCAATGTGACAGCCACATGGCATAAGCAAAGGCTCTTTTTCAGGAAATTCAACTTTTTTTTTTCTTTTTTTTAACTCCTTTCCCTGCTCTTCCACACAGCAAAACTTTGTAGTTTCAGCTACTTCTTGTTTATTATTTCTCTTCAGTCATGATTTGTTTGAAGAAATGTCTGGAAAGCAGATACTTCCTTGAAGCAAAATAACTATATATATATACATAAAAACACCTTCCAATTTAATTTTAAGAGGATTTTCCTGGAGTTTGCCATTTATATTAGAGCTGAGTAATATAAATGGTTAACATAAACTTCTCAGAAATCTGAAGGACACTTGATCATTAAATGTAATGAACTTCTTTGTTTTAACAATTTCAAGGCCAGGGTTGTATAGATTGGCACAGGTTCAAATCTGACTGACTGCTCATTGTTACATCTGATATTGACATATTTCTCTGCCTCATTCCACTACGATAATTCACCATACAGTCAATGGTAAATGATCTTTCAATGGGAACAGAAAACCTAGTCTTGCTGGAAAAACAATCTTAAAATTAATGGTGTGTTAGGAGCACAATCTCAAATCCAAGATCCTTCAAACTCCAAGACCTTTTCAATCTCTGCTTCTGAATCAAAAACAGGGCCTGTAAAGTTTTGGGGTTAGGTCAACTCCAATGCTAGCAGGAAATAACATAGCAGGTAAAGGCTGGAAAAAAGTCATAGTAGAGGATGTTTTTACATAATTTCGGTCTAAGTTGGTGGAAAGCTCAGAAAAAGAGGCACCTTTCTGGAGGCTCATGCAACTCCTGATAGTGTAATCCTTATGGCGCAAGAACTTCTTGAACATCTCTGGCACTCTCATCACTTTGAACACCCATGCTAGACCTGGTTTTACACTTAACACCCTTAATCTAGCAACTGTGAATGTCTGTGTGGACACAAGAATGACCAATAGCAAAAAGTGGTCTTTTGAAGGCTCAAGTGGTATTTCAAAGCAGTATCTCACACTGCACTGTCAAAAACAGGATATGGGGCTGGATGGACGATCACTTGACCCCAAAAAATATCATATATATTGTTTCAACATATACCTCAAATACACCAATCTTCCCAGGGAATAGGAAATAATGAAGAGGAAAATCTTTAACCAAATAGAACATTAGATGATTCATCAGAGCTCAGTGAATGAGGAGGAGGTCACAGTACCTCAGGCCAGAGGGTTACTGTGATTCCTCCACACCAAGGCATGGCTGAGGTCATGGTCGAGGCAGGGTGGGAAATATTGCCCTGGGGCTGACTGGCTCAAGGTAACTTTGACCCGTTAGGAAACCGGAAAGTGAAAATACAAGTTTCACCAGATCCCAGAGCAAATGCCCTAAAGCCAACCCTTGCTGTCTGAGGCAGTCAAAGTCTGCAGGGACGTGAGAGAAGAGAATGGTGAAACACTGTTGCCTTGCCAAGTCAAAGGTGACCTGTGAGGCCACAGGGCAAATGTCACTGCTCAGCAGCTTTGCCCAATTTACAGTGAGCTTCCCCAGATAGTCCCTGCAGGTGAACGTGCAGCTCATGTGCCACCCTCTGGTTCACATGGAGATGGCCCTTGCAATGGCGCTGGACTTTGGCCACTGACGCCCACCAGACCATCTCTTCTGGTCCCACACACCATCAAACCTGCTAGGGGAAGGAGGGTGCTGGGGACACCACAGGGATGTGCCAGCTGCCACAACAGCACTTGCAGGGCAGATCCACACAGATGCTTCTGAGGCAAACACGAGGCCCTTAAGAGGGTCACCTCCTCCTTGCTCTGGCCCAGAAGGGGTGGGATGACTATTTAACACATACTATTGGAGAAGAAGCTATGAGGTGATTTGTGAGAGGTTTTCCTTGGTCTCCTACACCACAGGCCAGCTTCCCTACTGTCTCTGGCTGGTGGGCTCCCACGTGTCCACAGGATCCCTGCAAGCCAGCGACTTTGTACCATCACCCAAAGCACCACATGCTCTGCAGGCATGGCACATCTTCCCATCACACAAAAGCCCATAACAGATGAGAAACCTTAAAGCTCTGAGTGCATGTGGATTCCTCCCTAAAAGGAATCCCTCCAAAACAAGGAAAAATACTTGATATAAAAATAAAATGAACAGCCCAGGAGAAAGCCACCCTCATTCCCATATGGCAGCCATGGGGAAGGGCTAACAGAGCATTCAACAACAGTGAAGGAGTCAGAGGGCCACTCTGAGCTGGCATTTACACTCGAAAACTTTGGAGTGATTACTAAGAGCAGTCCTCCTTTTGTAAACATTTCTGTTATGCCTGCGTGGGTGTGAGGGGAAGTGCAGCTCTCAGCGTATTCCTTCACAGCAGGGCATATTATGGGTATGCTGAGACAGCCTGGGCACAGTTCAGCTGAAACAAATCAGTGGGGTGAGGCCTAAACTAACGCTCAAACAGCTCCATCCTGTTTGCACTTCCAGGTGAACCTCCACAAAGCAGGAAATATTGAGTATTGCACATTATTTTGTCTAGGTTTTGCTGTAACATTTATAGTCATGGGACATAGGCAGGGTTCTTGACCTTTGTTGTCTCTGACTGACCGCATTAAATGGACGGTGGATATTGATGCTTAATGGACAACAAGAGTTTTTAAAAATTAGTCCAAGAGTAGAGGCACCACATAAAACTAAATTGATAAAGGAAAGAATGAAAAAGCCCATCTAGTGACCCATTCTTCCACCAGTTACATTGGCTTTCCAGTATCACAACTTCTCTTCTTCCAACAGAAATCATCATAGGATCATACAACCGTTTGGGTTGGAAGCAACCCTAAAGATCTTTTAGTTCCAACCCCCCTGACATGGGGATGGACACCTTCCATATTCTGAAGTGTCAATGGAGAGAAGCAATAACCTGCAAAAATCCCTGAAGAACAACTTTTTCCACCACTTTGGCACTGGATTGTGAAGCACATTGATTTTCTATAGGAAAAAAAAAAACAACAATTCCCCCTTTTCCAAGCTGAGTTACATGACCAGAGCATGATCACAGGCTGGCAGCTCCTTGTTGTACTGTCTCTAATACCCAGACATCACATGCATCACACTCTCATTTAAACCCAGCCATCAGCTCTAGCTCTGGCTGCTGCTGGTTGGATTAGTGCTACTGCCAATAGTAAAAAACAAGCTGTCTGGAGCTATCTTTGGTAAATACTTAGAACAAATATCCTCACTTCTGATCTTAACAAAGCCAAGATGACTTTCTGCATGAGTAACCCAACTATTGTTGTAACACCAACGCCCTCAACAAAACAACAACAGCAAAATGCAACCTTCTTCTCTTCTCTCTTTTTTAGGCATCTTTAAAAGCCCAGGACTTATCTGAATTGCCCAGCTCAATCAACAAAGTCAAATCCAGTGGAGCTATGCCCCAATGTACAGAGAAAGTAATTGAGACCAGATTTTGGCCTGAAGAACCTCTAAATCCATTTCTCCTCCCACCCCTCCAAGAGTCACATTTTTGAAATGCAAAAAAAAAAAAAATACATATAAACTCAATGAATCATGCCAGTGGGTAGCTAAGTTTTAAAAGGGGGTAGAGGGAAATAAAAGAATAATAGGACATAAAGGAATAAAAAAAAAGCTTTATGAAATGGAGGTCCACAGTGGCAACTTGCCAGTCAACCAGAGGATGCAATCAATTTGCATAAAATACAGCAGGCTGCAGATTCAGTTTGCACTGTCCCTGAAATCAGTCCCTGTCTGTATGTGGAGATGTATTCCCTCACTACCTTCCTGTTAAGCAGGTTCTGAAGACTTTAAATCTGATTTAAAAGTGATGAAAAATGGAAGCACAACATCCCTGAAGTGGATGGAGAAGAGGAAGAGGAAAAGGGGAAAAAGTGAAGGCTTCACAGGACTTGCCTTTGAGGGCTGTTATTTCAGTGATGAAAGTCAGAGGTTGCCTATAGATCAGGCAGTGCCACAGTGGTGATGGAGCATGAAACCTCACTTAACTCCCACTTTGCTGTCCCCACAGCCCAGCCATGGGGTCCTCACACCAACCACATTCCTGCCATTACACCTGTGGCTTTTCCTGGCCTACAGAAGCTAACCCTCACCAGCTGCATCTTAAGAAAAACAAGTTTTCCTTGTCTCATACTGGAACACTGATGCAACAGCTCAGTGTCTGAACGGGAATGTAATCGGATACATGAACAAGTTGCATGAGCCCGTTAGGGAAAGGGGAAAAAAATAAAAAAAGCAAATATACCAGTGAACAAATGTGAATGGACAGGATTCCTGATTTACGGGCAGCAAGCAGGGTTCAAATTGGATCTGCACTGCCTCAGCAAAGGCAGCTGCTTATTGGACCATTTGTTTTTTAATCACCCTTCGATGTAGCTTGTGCTGAATCCTAGTTAAAATGCCATGTTGAATAAGGGCAACTCTGTGCCTTGTCCTGCCACAGCCCAGTCCTGTGGTAGGTTAAGGACTGTGCTGCGATTTGTACAACCTGTACTCTGATACTCCAGGAAAATAAACACAACCTAGACAGAGAAAAGAAATATAAGAGTGAACCCTAAAGTGCTGAGTTCTTTCAGGCTGAGGTGTGGGTCAGCCAGGCTTTAAATAATATGTCTGTTTAATCATGCAATAGCTATGCAAGGCCTCAAGTGGAACGAAACAAAATATGCTTACTGGCAATAATATGGATTTTGTGTAGGAAACCAGTATTTACTGTTCCAGTTATTAGAAATTTATTATTTTCCCTAAATAATAACTAGGTAAAGAGATAATGAAACCGTGCTATTTCTAAAGGAATGCTTGGTTAATTCCAATAAAGGTAATTAAAAAATCCTGTTTTTCAGACAGAAGGGTCTATTCCCCTTTTAACATACACCCAAAGCAGTGCTTATGGTAAGAAGCCAGTGGCACTCCGAGTATTCCACCACAACAAGGAAACTGGTGTTGAAGGTCAGCCCAAACACCTCACTCCCTACCCCCACACCAAGCAGGGGGATGTTCAGCAATTTCCCACTCAACACCCAACCAAAGAGTACCTCATCCATGGCATCACCTTTATCTCTCCTTGACATGGTTTATGTAGCAAAGAGTACCTATTCATCCCACAAGAAGGATCCCAGAACAGGGACTGTCTGCAAAAAAACATCCCAGCACTTTGGTGGAACATCAGAGCATGTTGAGCTTTACAGATTACAATCAAGGTCCCAAAGAGTACCCAAAAGCCTAGTGGAAAACCAGTGCAATTCCCAGAGCTTGCACCCATGTAATATGTTCAAACCAATCACCTAATTAAATGGGATGACCACCAGAGAGCAAATGGAGAACTGTCTGTTGGACTTTTCTGAGGGTGGGAAACAACATCAGAAATGCTGTATCAGACCACTTATTCACTACAGAGTTCTCATCATTTTGGGGGAAATCAGAGCAACTTGGGATTCTAATGTATCTCATAACCTTGAATTTATCCAACAATAAAAGCACACACTCCACAAGAGATGGGAAATCCAGCCTGCATCCCTCAGCTCACTTCTCTCTGCCTTACCAGCACTGCATCTTCCCTCTCTCAATGAAGTTTCAGCTGGTGCTGCCTTAAATTTGAAGAGAAGGCAGGGAATGCCACACAGCTTTGTTTCCAGTCAGACTTATTGAAAGCTCATCTGAAGTTTTCATCTCCCAGATCTGTAAATGATGCTGCTGCCTCATAACGAGGCAGAGAACTAGTCTATTAATCAAAGCCAGCAGAACATTTTCTACAGGAGGCATTTATGTGAAGGAGAGTAGCATATGAGGTTACACTTAGTTAGGAAGAAAATTACAAGGGGATCACAGTTCTTGTGCTTCAGGGCATAAGCTGATCACCAGATGGGGTCAGGAAGAATTTCACCTTCTTTCGTTCCTAGATATAGTGTTGCACAATAGGTAAACTATGGAGGCACAAGGAAGAAGGAAAAAAACCTGCTTATAGCTTGGATTTCCCCCCTGCTTTCTTGGGAACTATGTCCACAAACACTGCCAGACAGAAGACTTGGTTAGAAAAAAATATTGTGTTTTAGTTTGGCAGTCCTTACCCAGAAAACGATATGCACAAGAGCCCTGACTTCACATGTCCAATGAACAAAACATGAAGCCTAGCCAAAAAAACCTGCTCTGGGAAGCTGGGGGGCAGCAGGTACCATGTAATGGGTACAATCAACATATTTAATATATTATAAACATTTTACACTAGTTAAAGTTAGACTTCTAGATCTGGGAGAACTTTGCCACAGCTCATGGGAACGATTTTTTTGTTGCAATTCCTTGAGTGCTTTGCGTTCAAATTAACTCACTTCTCTTTCTTACTGCAATTAATAAACCAGTTGAACTTAAAAAAAGAAGGAAAAGAAAGAAGAAGAAAGCCACAACACTTTGTTAAAACCACTGAGTTTCAGCTGGTATCATGTCAAAACCACTTGAAACATGAAACTAGAAATCTTCCTAGGTTGACTCAAAGACTATGTCTATACTAGGAGTGCTTTACCAGGAAAGGAATGCTGGTGTAAAATGATGGCAAAGGACTTTGCTGTGGATGCAACTGTAGCAACAGAAGTGAGTATTAAATCAGTCTAGGGAATTGAGCCAAGAGCTTTGTTGACAGACTTGCATCTAGGTGAAGTTCTCCAACAACTCTATCAATTGGTCAGGGGTAACACCTCTTTACATCCTGGATAGACACAAACATGTCAGCACAAATTTAGAATCTAGAAATGCCCAAAGTTAGATAGAAGTTGTTTTGAATCTCTTTTGAAAAATTTAACCAGCTCTGACTTTAGGAAAAACAACACTGTTTTATTTTGTAGGCTTCAGTTTTGCTGCAAACTTCTGGCATAGCTGCAGTTAAACATCTTATTTCAACCTTCTAATCTGTGACACATGGTGGGTGCTTTATGATTTCTCTCAGCACAATGAAATCTGTCTCCCAGCATGCAATCATAAATGTTGCATACAACCCTCACGAGCAACCTTTGGAGATTTCTCCATAACCCAGTTCGTTTATTGTAAGCGTGGTCAGCACTGGTGGTGGAAGGAAACCACCATGTGAGAAGATTGTATTATTATCCAGATAAAAAGACCATTAGGTGCTGGCTGCTTCCCTTAACACGACTGCAAAATAACAAGGCTGAATAAAAATGTTCATTCTATAGTACACTAAAGGTACTATTGCAACATGAAGAAGGAAGAGCAACGTGGCAGTTAGAATTTCCCCAGATTCCTACTCAAATGACCTGGATTGACTATTTTGGATTTATGGCAAAAATATATTTTAAAAAAAATTACATTTTCAGCTTCAAGCACTATAGAAAAATTCACTTCCCACCTAGCTTTGCTTGGAGAACATCCCCCACTCTGTAACAGCCTCTTTGACTGCAGCTGTGACACAAATATCCATAAGCAATTACTACCAATGCCTATGCAAGTCAAACCTATGGTTCTGTCTCTTACCTGTAATCTGACTCTGTCCTTGTGGATTAAAAGGACTTGGTGCAGAGTTCAGAGAGGGCCGTGGGCTCTGGGTCGGGACCCCTACTCTCATACTGGGATGAGGAATGCGCCCTAAATCACTGAGGCGCTCAGAGAACAAACTAGGTTTAGAGTCATCAAGCTTCTGTCTGTGCCCTGGAAACAGCAAATCATAAAATAAAAGCGTTAATAACAAGATTTAGTAATTTAACACACCCCCAAAAAAGCCCCAAAATGGTCTCTAAGGACCTGTTACTAGATTTAATGGATTTACAGGTATCTCAACTACCCCCAATAACACAGAAACATTGTGAGGGGGTTGTGTTTTGGACATGGTTGTGCTGGTGAAAGCTTTATCAAGCACAACTGTGCCCATACACATGTAACATATTACAATTTGGATCAAAATAAGCACCTATCAGGATACCCACACAAGGTCTTTTTTCTCTTTTTTTTTCTTTTGCTATTTTAGCTACCCAAGGTAGTTAAAGAGGCAAACTTTCCCTTTCAAAAGCAAGCCTCATATGTACCTACAACTTAATAACTGGGACAATTGCTCTATGCGTGGTTTAGATGTTGTGGATTTTTGCTAAGAAAATGCAAGCTTTTCTTCTCCCCTTTTTTTTTTTTTTTTTATTTTTTTTTTCCTTTAACTCTGTTGTAGTTAGTCACTAGCTTTCTTTCCTCTGGGAGATTTTCCAAAAAGTAATTAGTCCCTGTCAGTTGAGAAGAGCAGTATCCAAGGAAAACCTCCAAGGCTGCTGGCCAGGACTGGGCCCTACACACCTTTGCATGGTCAGCCTTCCTCAGTGCTCCTACTGCACTCACCCAAAACAGGCCAACTGCCCCTGGATATATTGGAACACTCATTTAGGGGTGTTTTGCTGTCAAAATATGAGGGGGGAAAATGGCAAAAGCACTGGGATGCCTTCAATGATCCTGCTTATATTGTCACTGAGATGTTTCAATAGCAAGGGCTTTACTTCTCTAATGGTTGTATTTTTGTTCCTGGGTTTAAATTCTTTCCAAAGGATGCTCCTTGTCCAATGGTGAGGTGCAAAAGGTGTTATTTCTATCATTCAGCACAGGGAGAAAAAGGCATGCATAGAGATTAAGGACAGGACTAATTTTACTTAACTTCAGCCATTCATAAATCAGGCATCTAGTCTAAACTCCTCTAATGTAGACTTCCTCTTCGGTTAATGGAAAGAAATAGCTACTTCCAGAGGGCAATTCATCTCATTTGTCTCTGACACTCGCCTTAAAACAGCATGATTCACCTCCTGAATTTGCTTTCTCTTCCTTCTCTGATCAGAGAGGGAGCACACATGACTGGTTTAATTAGACACCCTCACCATTAGTCAACGTTAAATGGAATGAAGCCTACCCTAAGTTACAGATCAAGGTCAGGCAAAAAGCCTCTGGCAGAGCTGAAAGGGGGGCCCAGACTCCTTGATTTCAACCCAGATCCACATCTGCCTCCATCCCTATAAGCAGTGCCGGGGCACTGGCAAAACCAATAAATGGGGGGGATATTTTAATGCTTTTAACAATAAGGAGGGTCCCTGGTATGGTTTGGGCTTGAACCCTTCCAAATAATCACCAGTGGTTTGAGACAATCCGTGTTGTCCCTCAGCAGTGTGAATACAGCCATCTCTCTGGAGTCTACAAGAGTTCAGCTCTGCAGACATGGGGAGATTGTCCCATCAGTCTTTGGGCCATAGAACCAATACCAATACTGTTTAATTTATTTTAGAAGCAGAAATGAGGCCACTGAATCTTGAGATTGAACTATCAGGCTACCACTGCTAAAAAAATTCTTTTTAATAGTAATTCTCACATTACTAAGTACATGGGTTCACACCATCTAATTGGTATCACAGTACCAACATGACACATAGGCAATGCAATATCCAAAGTGAATAAATCCAGACTGGATTCAGAGAAATCATAGCTCTCAACAGAGAAGGATTCAGGTTGGGAGATGAGGGGAAACTTGATGGGATTTAACTTTGGAGAAACTTCTCTAGCAATTAAAAAAAATTAATCAGTTGACCCATAATTTGGTACTTTGAAGTCTGGGTTTTCTCCCCTGTAATGACTCAGTCTAAAAGCACGGGGTAGGCGGGAGCCTTCTCCTTAGGGAGAAAGTGCTGCTCCATGTTAGAGCTGCCACGGGTGCCTACTCCTCTCTTCAGAAAGAATCAATCACTTTAAATAGGGAATGATTTTTGGTGGGCTTGTAAAAACTCCGTAATAGCAGCTTAATTAACTGGGTCACATCCAAACTCTAGTCTTCAGCATTATATTCTCAATCCATTTAAACTAAGATTTGTACAAGTTGGGTGCTGCTAAATCTGAAGAAATTACTTTTACATACAAATGCAGTCAGTATTCTCTTGGGATTTCTCCGTCTTCTTTTCCTCCACAATTTTTATGTATTTGTTTTCCCTTTGCTAGTCATATTTTCCACTTTGTTTTTTAAAGACATCTCCTTCCCCTCCCTTTTTCTCTTCTGCCCTTTCCTGATCATGCTTTGGCAAATTGAGCAACCTGGGATAGTGGAAGGTGTCCCTGCCCGTGGCAGGGGTTTGGAACAAGATGATCTTTAAGTCCCTTTTCAACCTAAACCATTCTGGGATTTTCTGAAATTCAAGAGGTCTCAAAATGAGGTACATGTGATCAGCCCATCTCTGGTCTCACACATGAGAGCTGATTTTAGCTGGGAATGAACTCACTCCCAAAGTGAATTTTATTTAGAATTGCTGTAGAAAAAAACCCTGTGCTCTGTTCATGTAGTGACTTTTTAATTAAAGAACCACTAACGAACTGGTGCCTAATCTATTTCAACTGTCCTCAGGTAACTCAATAAATAACATTACACAGGTCACCACCACTCCTGCACTAACCTGTGCCAGATAACCCTCAGCCTTGTTTTCATCACATTCTGTTTGGTCATACATAGCTTTGTCAGAAGAAAGTTTATACTTAATTATGTGTATTATAGCAAAGCTCTGGATAATAGAGCACTTTAGGATAGGCAGGGGGAAGAAAGGAAAAAAAGAGAGGAAAAAAAAAGAAGGGGCATACGGGAAGAAGAAAAAAGATTTCCACATCTGGTTGAATTGAAATGATCTATAGATGTATAGATGTGTGGGTTTGGGTGTTGCCACTTCCCCCCCACCCGCCCAAAANAAAAAAAAAAAAAAAAAGAAAAGTAGGGAAGAGAGAGCTCTATGCACATCTGGAAGACCCCAGGCATCAATGGAACTGCAAGTCCCCAGAAACCAGCAAGGGGCCAAAGGCAGACTTGCCTTCCCCTTCTGGACATTTAAAATTTAGGGTTGTAACACGGAGTCATGTTGTGACAAAGGGCTCCACAGAAGGAGCCACAGTCCCTGAGTGAAATATCCCAGGGAGACAAGATGACATTGCAGCTTTGCACATTATGGGTTACTCTGCTTTGATAAAGGCTGAGACGTGCTCACATTGAAAGTAAGCAGGAAACTCAACAAAACCTTTGTGCTCAGGAGGTGCTCACAAAGGCGTGTGGGCAATTTAAATAAATGTCCTGCCTTGATTTCTGTGCAGGAAAAAAAAATCCTGTTAAGTATGGAGGAGCCATGAAGTATGGGCTGAAAACACTCTAAAAAGACCTTCTGAGTAGCACATAAGCAGCAGGAATGAAATATGTGATACATGTTTAAAACTCATTCCACAAGCTGCTTTTCATCTCTCACTGATATATGTGTCCGTTGACAGAGAAATTCCTGATCCCAGGGGAGTGAGCTAAGAAAAGCTGTATTCCTCAGTCTCAGTACTGAGGCGTAATTTTATTTCAGGAAAAAAGATTAGGGTAGCAAGTGTGGATAGCTGAGGGAGAATCCATGATCCGCTGTAGCAGTGAGTACATTAAAAAGCAATATAAAAGCTATGTGAAGAGTAGAATAAAATAGCGCTACAGCTACCCCAATGCCTGCAACACTGCATTTAGTGCCTGTTGCTCTGTTGCAAAGATGAATTTGTAGAAGGGATTGGGCTTGGAGGGAAAAAAAATGCTTGTGGACATAAGCAGTCTTGGATGTGAAATGCCGTCAGAAATAAATGGAAGCTGACCCGTGAGTGTCTGACTAAGGATGGGACCCAGTGGCCACTGGAAAAGATCAGGTCACTGGTGAGGAGATGGGAAAGAGATGAGAAAAACTGAGAGTTCTTAGTCAAGAGCTAAACAAGCTGTTCTGATTTGTCTGCTGGCACAGTACAAAACATGCTGGATATCAGAAATCCAGTGTTTGCTCCAAAATAACAAGAAATATTCAGATCTTTCACCACTACTCAGCTATTTCAAGCCAAACACCAACCTGAGGATAAGTTTCTAGAGACAGAAACATTGTCATTAATCCTCCCCAGTGCCAATTTTGGCCATTTTACATGAATCAAATCAGTACTGAGAGTGCTATAAGGTCAGTGAAAACTACAGCCAGCCAGTCAGTGCCTGTGCTGCTGCTTCTGCTCGCCAGCCCAGCACGGCTTCAGAACATGTTCGTGTGGCCCATGGAAGCTGATGTTCAATTATCACATCCCAGGCATGGCAGAAGATGTGAGGAGTCTTCATCTCCAGCTTAATCATTTCAGTTTAAACTAAGCAAAGGACTGTCTCTCAGATCAAAGCAAGGCAATCTCGAGTCTGCTGGATGTGGTAACTGGAAAGGGACGTGAGCTCGTCTCTCATCCCTGAACTTCCACCGCTCTGCTGGAGGAGGCAAGATGTAAATCGGCCTGTGGAAGAGGCTGACTTGCAGAATGTAAATGTGGTGTTGATGCTTGAAGATTTTTACCTCCTCAGGGAGGAGGGGTGTGCGTTTTTATCTTTCAGTTTGTGGGTGTGGAACTGAAAACTAATCAGATTATGCTACACGTGGCCTTGCCAGATGCTGACACTCAGGGACTCCCTTTCTTTGTACCGTGTACACCACCCACCAGCTTTTTTGTGTGGTTTTTTTTTTTTCCTGGTACCCAGGAGATCTGGTTACCAGATTTTCAGCAGATGCTTTTATCACTCTTCACTGGGCTAGCTATTTTCAGTCATCACCCAGTTCTACCTTTTTCTGCTTTTGCTTTAACAAGAACTATCGTGGGAGTCAGGTGTCTCCATAAAAGAGCCAAGGGATGGCAGAAAGGTCATGGCAGCAAGAGACTGGGCTGTCACCTGCTGGAGACACATTTTCTGGGACATCCCCAGCAGAATGGAGAGTGATGACCCATTGTGAAATGCCACCATGGCTTCTGTTAACTCTATGTCACGAATGGCTCAGCACCAGATAATGAAATTTGGAGTCATTCCATGGAGTGACTACAGCTGGAAAAGGTAGACAAAAATTCTTTGAGCTCAAGGGCTAGTAACCAAGGATTTCTACAGCTCTGGGTTCAGTGAACCCACTGGAAAAGGGACTTTTCTTCAGGTTAAGGGGTGGCAGAAAGAAGAAAAATCACCCGGTCCATGACCTGTGAATTTGTAGTCTGTGTACCTCTGTCTCTTGACTCCAAGAGAAACACAAAAGAGAACAAGAACCCAAGTTTTGATTATTTCCACTGTTCTCCAAAGGTGAAGTGCTTTAAAAAGGTAAAGAGTGGGCACATTTTTTCCTACTAACCCTGTATGTCTTTGAGACAAGTCCTCTGATTTTTTCTCTTTTAACACTGGAACACCAGCAGCATTCCAGTGTACAATGTAGTGTCTACTCTTTGCATGCACACTGCAGAAGACAATTTCACACCACAAAAAAGACAAGCTACCTGTCTTCTGAATTTCATCACAAATTCTCCTTAAATTCTCTTTGCAGGTCCACCTGCATTTTGTCCTGTGTGGTCCTGTGGATCAGGGGTAACTGGTACTGATATGGGCTGGACTAAATTCAGCTACAGGCTAATAAAGCTGAAGTCAAGGGACCCACATTTATGCCACAGCAAAGGAGTTGAGACCTGAGCCTAAGGCTTCCTAACAGCTGTTGTGCAGGGACTGAATAATGCTGAGCATTCACCATGAAGCAAAAATATTCACTGCTCTATTACAAATTTCAGACAATACTTCACTGCAGCAAGATGTCACTCCAAAGCAGGGTCAATCCATGCACTGGAGGTAAAAATAAAGGTGTCATAAACCAGAAGCCCAGAAGATTCACATTAGCTTTTTGCAAGGAAAAAACCTCTGAAGAAAGTTGTGAGGGTCCTTCTTGTGTCCCTTGTCTTGTGACTAATTGTCATTGGGCTGATTTCTCCCCACCCAATCCTACTGAATGCACCCAATCCAAAGCTCATGGAAAAAAAACCAAAACATAAGAGCCAAACAATTTTTGCCCAGGAAAGGAGAAAGCTTGGAACCCTTCCAGTCTCTTAGGTAAAGACACAATTATGTGAAGAAAAATATAATCCACCCAAGAGACATAATTACATAATTAGGCCATAGGCTGTGCATAGGAAAGGTTCTTATAGTTCATAAAACAAGGAGCTACATAGGTGCAGTAACTGTAGTTAATTCACTCAATGAAGAAAAAAAAAAGTTTGTTTTTTAAATAGCTAAGGGCACCAGTTTGCATTAGACTGGGAGTTTAGTCTTCTGACTGTACACAGAGCCCTGTTCGTGCCAACAGGAGTCACTCAGGCGCAGGCAGAACACAAGCCCCTGTCTCTTTTTGTTCTTAAAAAGGCATATTTTTACCCAAAGCAGCTACGGCCTGTACCTGAAACTACTGCAGAGAAAAGGAAATAATAAAGACAGATGAATGCACACTGTGGAGGGGCTCAGTTCCTGTGAAACAGATCTAATGTGTATCCATTTGCCAAAATCCTAATGAGCCCCTCCTCCCTGATCCCTGCTCTGCAGACTACTGGTATGAATCCAAAAGGGCCAGATCCAGATCCTGGGGGAATGAGGGACATTTCCATCTTCCAAGAGCTGTGGCTCCTACCCTGGGTGAGCAGAGGCAGAGAGAGGTTGTAACCTCAGCACTGAGGACAAGCCCATGGAACTTCTCTGGTGTCAATGGTCATCTCCCCACTGATTTAGATTTACTGGGAGCAAAGGAAATGTCCTCTCAGCTCATCCTGCCAGGACAAAAAGGGTAGGTTGGAGGGAGGAAGGGCAGGAAGGGTGAGAAGAAATGACCCATGAGAGTGTAACCTGTGTCCCTTTGTACCCGTGGGAATGACTCTAAAGCTTTGAGGATACAAAGTGCTTTCTAAACTTCAGCTGGGTGCCGTGAAGAGCATGGACCCAGCTGAAAGGTAGACCCAGAGGCCAGGGGTTTTCAGCAAACTGTAACAGCTGCAAAAGAGCCTCCTGCTCACAGAATTTCTCTATACAGAGAGGTGAAAAATGCCTCCTTGGAGCAGGGCTCCAGGCTGATCGTCTGGCAGCTGAGGGGCTGATGGGGACAGGTGGCAGGGGCCGAGCTGGCCAGGCACTGCAAAGGAAAAGGTGTGTTAAAGCAGCAAAATTGGAAGATTTAACAAATTAAACCAAAATGGTGCTTTGAGAAAAAAGACAGGCTGAGCAGGAAAGGGCTCGAGTGGGCTTGCTTTTGCACCAGTTCCCTCCTACCCTCCAACTCATCCATAAGGATGCAGGACTAGTGCAGTCCTCTGCTCTGACTGTACTCAAGGTGAATGTGCCAAGTCTGCCCTTGCTGCAGTGGTGGGCTTGTTCATTTACTCTTTTCTTTTTGAAAAAACTTTTTAATTCTGATTAGGATTTTGAAGCTTATTCTGCAAATTTGAGCAATACACCGTAGGATCATCAGCCCAAACAGACCAGGTCAGGGAAGAAGCAGGTGGGACCCCCTTGCTCCACAATGCTCTGCCTTCACCTTTATCCATCCTTGATGAACATAAAGGAATCTGTGTTCATGTGTGCCAGGAAACCAGCTAAACATTGCTGGTATGGCTGCTTGTAGACATTAAAGACAACTCATATAAACAGAGACTGTCACGCAAGTCTCGGTCCCTGCCTTCGCTCCCTTTGCTTGCTGGTATCTGTTACACTCTCCCCCTCCTCCTCCTCCCCCTTTTTTCATCAGAAGCAGAGATGAGGGAGAACAAGGGCAGTCCCAAAAAGCTCAAGAGCTCCTCATTCTGATTTATCATCCTCATGAACACAGCAAAATCTTTGAGGAGTAAGGTTCCCCCCCCCCGCCCCCTGCCAACAAGGTAGCTATCCTGCAAATATCTCACCAATTTCTGCTGCTTGTTTGCTGCAGCACCAGGCAGTAAAGATCATAGTGAAGAAGGGGGTAAAGGAGGGGGAGAGAAAAAAAATCTCCTTGAACTGGCTTCCCTCCAGCTGGCAGGAGGGGATGGTTTTCTTAACGCTTGTGAAACCTGATTACTTTAAAAGAATAAGGGGGGGGTGGGGGGGGGATGATGTAAACACAGCCATTAAACCAGACTTAAGGCGCTTAGTTTAAATCTAGTGTAGAGCTCTTGGATGCTGCACTGCTCTCTAGACATCAATAGGTGCATTTTCATTTCTGGTTTTGTTTTACATCCCCAAAACCAGGAGCACACTACACACTGAACGCTGCGGTTACAGTGGGAATTCAGGCATGGAAGACACAACAGTTAAGCAATAATGGAAGGATATGTGTGTGTTTGCTATCTTTCAACAGATTGTTTTGCTGTGTTAGAAAACTACTGTGTTTATATCCATGCAGCAGGTTTTAAGCAGACAGTTTAAACTTGAATAAAGCGGGATATTTCTAAAATAACCTTGCTAATACAATTCAGATGGCTAAAAAAGCCTGAAAATGTGGTTAAAAAACAAAAAAAGATGCCATTTCAATCAATACTGGTGGGTAACATGATCTAAACTCTGAAAGAAAACAGTCTTTACAAGTTCAGCTTGAAGGATTATCTTGTGTATCAGCACCCTCTGTGGCAGAGTAGCATTTATCCACGTATCCACCCATGTTAATGCTGTTGCACAATTTACTACAGACGTGATAGACAGATAATTGCTTTATCCACCCAAGTGTAATAAACGGAGTCTGCTATGTTAATCCTTGTGTTCTTATTGTCGGCAAATGCCAAGTAAGGGAGAGACGTACACTGAAAACTCTGTCCTCTCCTTCCAAAACTACTGGAGTTTACTCACCCTCAGACCTGCTAAAGTGTTCTTACTGCATTCCACTCCCCTGCTTGCAGTGCCAAGTATTTTGAGTAGTATCAAGTTATTGTTATATAAAGGGCACCTACACTCAGGCTATATGGAGGCAGAAGCCAGGATGCAGCAGCCTTTAGGAAAAAAAAAAAAAAACAACCACCCAACCACCCTCAAACATCTTTTCCTACTCAGTAAGTAAAACAGGCCAAGTATTTTCTGTTCCTGGGCATAGCACAGAAAGTAATTACCTGTCCTTCTAAAACTGGACATCTATTCAGTTTGTGTGGAGTCTGTCTGACTGCTGAAAAATGTCATTTAGCTGCTGGCCCATTGGTGTTTCCACAAAAATCTATAAAGATTTTTTATTTTGAATGTCAAAAACAGGCGTATCCTTTAAAAGGTTTACAGATTCCTGGCGGCTCCATGAGCTTAGGTTTGTGGCATCAAATTTGTAATGACAGTTTGATGGATGCCTCCCTTTCTTCCTCCTGAAAGGTATAAGGAATTGGTGGTTTCCCAATAAAAATTACGCTTAACACTATTCTTTGCTCTTATTTTTACTCACAAATGCGTAAAATGTCTGGTGCTGCTGGCAACACCAGAGTGGGTTCATGGGGCAACTTTCATGCTACATGAGGCATTCAGCTTTCTGTGTACTCAGAGCTCTTGCACAAGCACCTACATGATGTGCAAGTTCTGAGGAAGGACAGCCTTAAGCAGCCCATAAACACTGCAGCTGGGCTTAAGAGACGAAACATTGGCCCGAAGATGTTGCCAACAGTCCTGCAGGTGAGTCGCAGTTTTTAACCCTTGTTATGCTCCACCTTTCTCTGCCAATGCCAGCTGGGGCATTTCTGGCTCAGGTGGAGGCAGAGATTGATTAACTTCTGCTTTCAGTCTTTGAGAGAAAAAAAAAAGGGTAGTTTTAGAATAGATATCAAGAAGAAATTCTTTACTGTGGGGTGGTGAGATACTAGAAAAGGTTGCCCAGAGAAGCTGTGGCTGCTCCAACCCTGGAAGTGCTCAAAACCAGGTTGCATGGGGGGGTTGGAGCAACCTGGTCTAGTGGAATGTGTCCCTGCCCACAGGGACAGGGGCTGTTGGAATGAGATTTTTGAAGGTTTTTAAGGTCCTTTTGAACTGGAACCATTCTATGATTCTATGATATAAAAGATAAAACACAGCCATAGAGGATGAATGGATGGGGGTTGGGTGTGACAAAGTTGCCCCGACTATCCCTTCTGATATTGAAATGGAAGGTGTTTTATGCATCTTCAGCCAACTAATAGCTGATACTTCCTTTAATAACTTGGATGATGCAGTACAAAGCACAATTATAAAATCTTTAGATAAATTCCAGTAAGGTGGAGTCTTCAGACTTGGAGAAATAGGTCAAAATTCAGAACAAACTTAGCAAGGAAGAGAAATTGTGCTTGACATGTCATTAGTAAGCTGACATGTAATAAAAGTTAAGTGCTTTGTGTTACAGTTTGGAGCAAGAAGCCAAATGCACCACAATGACAAACCTATAAACCAGCAGCCCTGCAGAGGAGATCTGGGGGTGGCAGGGAGTTGCAAGTTGAATATGAGTCAATAATGTCATTCTCTTTCTTTTTTTTTCAAAAAAATGAAGTAAATGCATTTCTGGGAAAGATTAATGGTTATGTTGCGTACAAGACATAGAAGGTATCTATTACAGGCTGCTCAGAAGTGGTGAGACATCAGCTGGACTGCTTTATCCAGTGTGGGACACCACCCTCTAAGAAAGATGCAGACAGATGAGAGAGAATCCAGAGAAGAGCAACAGGAGCGATAACAGATTCAGAAAGCATGAGCAACATGGAAAAGTTGAAGGAAATACATTTGTTTAGTCTAGAAAGGAGACGAGCAGGAAAGGACATGATAAGAGTAAAATGTTTTCTACAGAAAATGGTAATCGATTGATCTCTGTGACAACTGAGAACAGCACAAGAAAAAGCTGCCTTCAGCTGAGGTAAAGGAGATTTAAGAGATTAATGTACAGTATTAGCAAACTCCTTTTTAAGTATAAAGGGAAAAAAGCACCACAAACTCCAGACGTGGTAAGTAAGTAGAAGGCTCAGTACTGAAGGATTTAAAAAATTGGACAGAAGTCAGTGATGATCTAAGTATATCTAATACTTCCTCTGAGGAAAAATGGACTAGGCTGCCGGAGGTTTCTTTTAGCCCTACTGTTCTGGGGCTGAGTGATTGTCTGTGCTTGGTGAAGTCACGTACACAATACTTGGAACATGAGTCCATGCAGTCAGCAGCTCCTGCTAACTGAGAGCCTGATGCTGCAAAGAGCTCAGGACCTTGAGCTGCCATGAAAGGACACAGCAAAATGCAGGCAATGTCTGCTCAGATATTCCTGACTACAGAGAATCCATGGGGGTTTGGAAATGCTGTTCTTAAACCCTCTGTTCCACGATTTCCTACAGCTCTAAGTTCAGAATAATTGTCATTTCTTTGCCTCACAATAGATATTACAAGATTGACCTTACCATTTATTTAGAGAGCAGGACTCTGAGTGTCCACTAGTTTTTGAGGAATACACAACAAAGTAAAACTAGAATTTCACACCCAGTTCTTGAGAGTATTCCTGCAATCTCCAGTGAAGGTCCAGATCCTAATCCATGACTGATTTTGGTTGTTGCTTTCTTATCTGTGTGGCTGCTGGTTACCCAAAGAGAGATGGTCCCACAAAGAGTAGCCCTGGCCATTCTCTTGTTAAAACTTCTCTCCATGCCACTGTGACAAACAAGAGACACCAAAGTGACAAATTTCTTAGGGAAAAACCCGAAACACTAAACCCAGTAGCAAAGGTTTTGGGCAAGCTATGTCTTCTATGAGAGTGTAGGGAACTCCTCAATGCAGTGGACTATAAAATCCTGTGATTTTCCAATAAGACAGCCTCATTATTTACATAATTTCTTCCTGAAAGTGTTTAATTCATAATTAGCTCTGTTGGGGTTTTGGACTTTTTTTTGGTGGAAAGGAAAGAAAAGCTCCTTTCTGCTGTGGGCTACACAAACCCAGCTCCCATCCTTGCTACAGAAGCTCCATCCCTGCATAAATTCATCTCACACCAACTCCCTGAGCCCTAAAAATGGCTTTGTCTACCCCAGACCAGCTGTTTATTAGCACCATGCCCAAAAATCACGAGATGCACGTTGCAGGCCAAAGTTAAGCCTGTCCTTACGGGCTCTGCAGGTTGCTAATTCAGTGCCTCAGACAGGTGTTCAACCTGCTCAGGGGTGATGCCCCCTACAAAAGCCCAGGGGGGACAGAGGGGAGGGAGGGGAGTGACACAACCGCATTTGGCTGTGAGGAATGTGAGATTTTTGTGAAGGGCTCTGGCAGGGGGCTGACCCTTCTGCTGACAGTTGTTAAAGTTTGTTTAGTGACGGGGAGCCTCCCATGAACTTAAAAACAATAGGAAAACAGAGTCCTGGAGAATAAATCTCGCCCCCTGCCCCGGCTGCCTGCGCGTTTGGCTACCAGAAGGTAACAAATCCCCAGGAATGCGGGCGGCGGGGGGATGCGCCTGTGAGGCGGAGCTGGAGGGTGGCCAACACAAGCAGCGGGTGATGCCATTCACAGAGCGGAGAACGGCGCGGGTGAACACCGGGAAAAGCCTGGGAAAGGCTGCGGATACTGCAGGAACGATGTGCTCTCCGACAGCTCCGGCTGCTCCTGCAGGGAGCTCCTCAGGAGCTCATCCCACAGAAACCCCAAATACATCTTCTACCGCTTCCAGCCATATCAGATTGAGTAGAAAGTGGGGGTCTCCTCAAAGCATGTCAGAGGAGATCAGTCCAAGAAGGACCTGGATTTTGTTAATGAGTTCACAAGTCTCCCTTGCCCACACACCAGGAGAACTCAGAGGGTTTTAACTTTTGGTCACTGGACAGGACACAGCATACGAGACAAGGCAACCACTGACGTGTCACCAGGCCCCTTACCTGCACAATCCTCAACTGGATTTTTTTAAAGTAGGTTATAGTTCACAGGCTGTACTTTTACCCTGCTATAACTGTTTCATATTTTCACTGATAAAAAGGATTCTGCTTGGGCATGACTGGAAAGGGACTTAAGACAAGATCCTGGAGTGGTACGACATGGGGAGATGGCTTTAAACTGAAAGAGAAGAGACTTAAATTATATTTTAGGGAGAAATTCTTTCCTGTGAGGGTGGTGAGGCCCTGGCCCAGAGAAGCTGTGGCTGCCCCATCCCTGAAGCGTCCAAGGCTACGTTGGACAGGACTTGGAGCAACCTGGTCTGATGGAAGGTGCCCCTGCACATGGCAGGGGCTTGGAATGAGATGATCTTTAAGTTCTCTTCCAATCCAAACTGTTCTCTGATTCTATGACACTGTGGGTGCAATCCTCTGGAAGAAAAAAAAAAAGGAAAATCCAAGAAACACAAGCTGTAAATGCCTAGTTATAAAAAACACAAGTTGTCCAAATGGGCAACTGTGTAGTTGATGGCTTTCAAAGATGTACACAAGCACATACATACAGCTGTGTCTAAATATATATATATATATATATGTACATGCTTCCAGCTTGGAAAGATGCTAGAACATATTGGATCCTCACTGGCAGGTGTTTTGAATAATTTCTCTTTTATTAATATTTTGGTGCGTCATTCAGTTTGGACACCGGCTACACAGCACTAGTGGAAACCATCCCTGCAATGCAAGAGTGGCAAGGATATTTTATTCTGCTCTACTAAAGCAGGCAGAAATAACATTGAAGTACTTAAATTCTGGAAATACTCATTATCCCCATGCTATTAATATCACCTCAATAACTCGTTCTATTTAAAGCAAGTTTCTTTCTTTGGGTTTTATTGTGCTGGTGGCAAATCCTTATTTAATTCAGAGGATAAAAATGTATGACCCTACAATTGGAAAAATGGGATTGTCTGGGGCCCAAGCCATCTGCCAGAGCCATGAACAGAGGCTTTGCCACCATCTTCAGTGGATGACAGCCTGGCCTTAAAGAATTTACAGCTTGTACAGATTCATATTTTAGTATTTGCTTTGATTTTAATGTCATATGACTCATTTTAAGGAATAATATAGCTTCTTCCAGTGTAATGGTTACAGTTCTGTCTCTGCAGGACCAAAACCTGATCCTTCAGTTATGAATTTAGGTACGAGCCCTCTAGTCTACCTTTTAGCCCCACTGTCTGCTTTTTTTGCACAAAGAAAATAAGGCACAGTCCAGCCATTGGCTCCATGGATTAGAGGACAACGCTCACATAGGAGAGTTTCCTTCTTCTGTAAGTACAACCCTGATTTAATTCCATCAAAGAATGACGGAAAATAGAACGCAAAGTGCTCTTCCCTTTTGTCCAAGAAAAGTAAAATGAGCAACCCTGGTGATGTTGAAGAAATTGGATATCTTCTAGTGGTGCTTTGCCTTGGTTTTTTTAATAAGCAAAACTCATCTGTCTTAACCAATTTAAATGAAGTAAAAAGGCAACAACAGAAAAGAGGGATGGAAAACTTTTTCCAGCTTCGACACAAACTCTGAGGAAGTCAAAGCTTAAAAAAAGAAAGTGTTTTTTTCACTAAAAGTCTGCAGAAAGCTCAGCACTATGAAAAAGAAAGAAATATGGTTTTTAACTCTTCTCCAGGTAGGATGGATCATTCCTTGTCCTTTCACTCCAGCTTCCCACAAGGTCCATGGGATTATTCTCGTTTTAGCAGCACAAGGGAGTTTGGCTGTCAGTGTCCCTATCTTTGACCAGTTTTGAAATCAAAGTAAGTTATTCCTTCCTTGACAAAGGATTCTGTGTGCTAACAATCCCCTTTTATCAAAGGACCAACATTAAACTAGAACTGAACCCAGTTTCTAATGCCTGATGGATTTAGATGGCCAAACTACTGCTAAGGGTATCTGCTGTCAAGTCTAACCCCCAGCAACAGGAAGCATATCTGACATGATACTGGTTTAAAATTACATGTCTTGTAATGTACACTCTCTTCTCCATGATGCTGATATTTCATGGCATCATTTGGACAGGACATCCATCCCTACCCTTGCTCTCTCATCAGGTGTGGGGGTAATTTGCTTTCAGCACATCACTCAGACTTGAGACTGAAAAGTGGTTTATTCTGTTTTGCTTTTCTGTGATAAAGTTTCTTGATATGCATCTGAGAATGACTGGTATTACTGCTTGCTAACATTTTGATTATGTTTCTTGCTTTCTTGTTGATTGGAGTATAAATCCTCACTAAAATAAATAGATGCACACCATTTCTGATGAATTTAAAGTGAAGGTCATGGCTTGTTCACTTGACAGTTAAGACAACTGAACTGTTACCAAACTGAGATTTTCACACCTTGACATTTACAGAATCAGAATCAACTCAGTTAAAAAAAGACCTTTGAGATCATCGAGTCCAAACTATGACCTAGCACCACCTTGTCAACTAGACCATGACACTAAGAGCCACATCCAGTCTTTCCTTAAACACCTCAAGTGATGGTGACTCCATCACCTCCCTGGGCATCCCATTCCAATGCCCAATCACCTGTTCTGTGAAGAACTCCTTCCTAATGTCCAGCCTAAACCTCCCTGTGTCCTCTTGTCCTGTCTCTGGTTGCCTGGGGGAAAAGACTGACCCCCAGCTGGCTGCACCCTCCTGTCAGGGGGTTGGGCAGAGCCAGAAGGTCCCCCCTGAGCCTCCTTTTCTCCAGGCTGAGCCCCTTTCCCAGCTCCCTCAGCCCTCCTCACAAGACTTATGCTCCAAGTAATTGTGCACTGTGATTAAAACCTGCCCTTTGCATTTCCCTTTGTGTGTGCATTAAGTGGCCTCATTTAAAGCCAGGTAACATAATTTCCATTAATTGTGGTCTCTGAAAGTCCCGCTACCTATCCCAAATTTAAGCATAACTCATTCTGAGGACGTTTCTCAGTTATGCAGGTTTGCTGTGTACACATGACAGCACATTCCTTCCATGGCTCTAATTCTGTTCCGAGGCAGCCCCAATTCTTGGTACTGCAGTACACTGAAAGCAAGAGTACATGTGTGTGTGTATGCAAACACACAGGCACCCTCACACGTGCTAAAAATGACATTTTTGTGTCTGCTCACAAGGAAAAAGAAGGATTAATTATACACAAACATAACAACTTTCTCCAGCTCTGCCTAGAGATGTGAAAGAGAAGTGGCCCTGTACTCACATCTCTTCTGAGAATTCTGCCATATGGTTTTAACAGAGGTTTATTTCCTGCAGCAAGAGAGGGCTGCAGATTCTCAATCCAACCAAAATAATTATGCAGACAATTTCACTCCATTACTTGCAGTGGAACCCAAGCTGTGTGGTCCTCACATGCTTGCTGACACCTTTAAAGAGACATTAAACCATTTTTACATAAAATTCCCTTAATGGGTGGGATGTAGGATGAATTTCCTGGAAGATTAGCACCTGTCGTGTTACATAAGGCTTGCATCTGACTGCTGCATGAATTCCTTTGGTTGGTAGACAGCAAAAATGTGATTGAAGCCTCCAAAATACAGCAAAGAATCATCCATATCTCTACAGAGGGAAATTTCTCCTCTTGCTGAGGTTTCCTACACAATTTTTTACCACCCACATTTGACCCTGAAATAGCACAGGACATAAGTACAACTGAGTGCCCCATATTAAGTAAAAGGAAATGGAAATATGGCTTTACATTTCAGTGTTGGGTTGTGCTGCAAGCACAATGCAGAGAGTTTTCTGAGAATGATTTTTCAGAGCCACCCTGGGATGCAGATCTTTTCCCTTCCCTAGTGAGATTACAGTATAAAACTTCCAATCTTTCAATCAACAGTAGGTAAAGAATCCATGGAAAATGAAACTGCTTTGACTCGAAACAATAAAATGTGTATTAAAACATCACCTATCCAGCTCTGAATGTAAACCACAGGAATACTGTAAAAACAGGGATGTTAACCAAGACACATAGTGATTAAAGAACATTTTAAAGGGAGAAGGGAGACCACCCTTAAAGCATGGAAAGATCCCTTTTGGACTAAGATGCAATCTGTTGTTTTTTTGTTTTGGGTTTGTTTTTTTTGGGGGGCAACTGTGCCTGATTTTAGTTACAGTAGCTCGTTTATAGAATTAGCAAACATGCTACATTTCAGACAAGCAAATCCAATTAAATCAGAAGAAAGCACACACATACTTTTACTGTGCCAATCCGTCTATGGTGTCAGAAAGACACAATTCCAGGCAGCAAGGGGGGTGAGGGAAGGGGAAGGTTTTTCATTGGATCGCAGGATTTTTCATAGTGTAAAATGCTGATTGCTTCAGATCAAAAAGGTGAATGCAAAAAAATAATCAACCAGGGCAACAAGAACAGAGCAGAAATCAGGCGAGTACCAGCAGCAAACCACAGGGCATGACTGGATGGTGCAGGAGGTTGTTTTCTTGATGGTTTGTAAACCTGGCTATGGCTGGAGGCCACTGCACGAGCACCTTCCTGTGCCGGGCACGGGAGCTCTGCAATGGTTAATGGCACACGGTGCATGTGTGTGGCCTGAGCAGCGAGGAAACCCAGCAGGAAACATGGTTCTAATCTTTTTCTAGTGGCAATTTCAACATTATGCTACAGATAAATTATGGTAATGTAAATAGTAAAATCCATTTCTCAGTTCTTCGGCTCGGCGCCTGCAACTGCCTCAGGTTTCTGCAGGCGGGACAGGCAGAGGACACTCTGCTGCAGGGCAGAGGTTTTGTCTCAGCTCTTGACAGTGCCATATGTAGGGCAGTTTCCTTTCTGCTTTCCCTGCCATCTTTTATCCCTTTGTGTTGTAAGCTCTGGGGAATTTTCTCCTGTTTCAAGTCTGGGGAACATGGTAATGAAAAATCCCTTCTGAGCCATGGAGTTGTAGAATCCCAGGATGGTTTGAGTTGGAAGGGACCTTTAAAATCACCCAGTTCCAACCCTTCTGCCATAGGCAGGGACACCTTCCACTAGACCAGGTTGCTCCAAGCCTCATCCAGCCTGGTCTTGAAAACTTCCAGGGATGGGGCAGCCACTGCTTCTCTGGAACACCTGTGTTAGTGCCTCACTACCTTCTGAGTAAAGAATTTCTTCCTAACATGCAATCTACATCTCCTCTCTTTCAGTTTAAAACGGCTCTCCCTTGTCCTATCACTCTGTGCTTGTGTAAAATAGTCCCTCTCCCTCTTTTTTAAAACCCCCCTTTAAATGATAGGTTGCAGTGAAGTGTCCCTGGAACCTTCCCTTCTCCAGGATGAACAACCCATCCTGTCCTCACAGCAGAGGTGCTCCAGCCCTCTGAGTGCCCTGAACATGTCCATGCCCTTCTTATGATATGCATCCCAGAGCTGGATGCAGTATTCCAGGCAGTATCTCACAAGAGCAGAGTAGAGAAGAATCCTCTCCCTCACCTGCTGTCCACTCCTCCCCAGGACACAGCTGGATTTCTGGGCTGTGAGTGCCCACTGTTGCCTCATGTCTGGCTGTTTGTCCACCAGAGTCACACACTTTACTACAAAGCTATTGCAGCTCTGATAAAATTACAGAAGTGTATGACCATTATCAAATGGCCCTTACTAATACAACTCAATAAGGTTGGTTTGCTAAGCTCACAGACTTTGTAGGTCCCATGTCTGAGCACAATGCTCTGACTGAGCCTCTCAGCATGTGAAGAACCACTGAAGATGTCAGTGACAGCATAGTTTTTCTGTGGCACACTAAAAAAAGCTACAAAAGTATTTTGATCCAAGCTGGACTTAACAATGCTCTCTCTCCCCCAAATCCTCTGTTTTCAAAACAAAACTGAAATTTCAGGCCAACGTTTCCTGTGGTGATCGTTGTGGTTAAACACTATTTGTCAGTTTTTCATGCTTGATAAGGTCTCTCGGCTCCGTAGCGGAAGAATTGCTGTCAACTGAGCTGTGGCAACTGGAGACAGAGTTTTCACCCAGCAGGAATGGCCAGATCCAGTTCTCCTCTAAGTTTATGGCAAAACTCCCACTTCAAGAGAAGCAAGATTTAGGCTGATACAGCTATTCCAAATGGCCTTTGGTTTTGTGGGGAGAAGGGCAGCAGCTTGTGTCATTCGCCAAAACAGGAGGAAAATGTTTGAAAGGATAAGAGTGCCGGGGTTTGGCCAGCTGCACCTACTCTTCACACTACACACCACAAATGTCTAAAGTGGATCTTGGGGGAATTACCCATCGTGGTTTTGAGGTTTTAAGGAAGGACAGAAAAAAGAAAAAAAAAGAAAAAAAAAAGGCAAAAGTGCACTCAAAGAGTGCACTGATTCACTCTATAAATCGATTTAACTTTCTGACAGGTTAATAGAAAGTTCAAAGATGCAACCTGCTTTATAAAGATGCAGCTCTGCTTTGAAATAATTTAGCCAAAGCAGATCCCTTCTAACAACAGCCATGATTCTATGAAGTATCACCTTCTTCCTTGAGATAATTTTAGCTCTCCAAAAGCATTACTCATTACTTTTGGAGTATTATGAGTTAATATATTTAATGCACTTTCTCTCAATCTGACATAGAGAAGTAAAACCAAACCTGCACAGAAACCTGCTCAATAGGCAAGACCATGACTATCTAAAGAAATTCAATCTTAGTTTGGCACAAAAAACAAACACTCGTGATTTAAAAACCACAAGGAAGAATTGTTGTCCTCACCAATGAATTACATCAGGTAATTTGGGGACTTTGCATGGAAATCAGGAACTCTTCAATCAAATCAAAAGGTACTAATCACATGAAGCAGCAGTGAAAACTCCTCCATGTAAGGTTGTACTGGCTGGCATTCACCACCCAACGGTGAACATGCTGGTGAAAGTACAATGAGATCTCTGACCACAAATGATAACAGCCTTAGCTTTTGCCATGCCCTGGAGGCAAAACTCTGGGAAATGCCAGTGTTCCCTCTGTCTTTTGTGTAATGGCACAGTCTGTTGGTTCCTTATCTCTATGGGGATTTCCACTCATCCTGGTTCTTTAAGATGGAACCTCTGAAGCTTTTTTCCCACACTTGCACACACTGGATGCCTGTTTATCTTCAGTATTATATGCAGGTTTGGACTTTCTTGTCCATGTCAGATCATAAAGAAAGTATGTTAAAGACTTAGAATCATAGAATTGTTTCAGTTGAAAGGGACCTTAAAGACCATCTTGTTCCAACCCCCTGTCATGGGCAGGGACAACTTCCATTACCCCAGGTCACTCCAAGCCCCATCCAAGCTGGCCTTGGACACTTCTAGGGATGGGGCAGCCATAGCTTCTCTGGGCAACCTGTGCCAGGGCCTCACCACCCTCACTGGGAAGAACTACTTCTCACATCACAGAATCACAGAATGATCTGAGTTGGAAGGGACCCACAAGGATCACTGAGTCCAATTCCTGGCCCTGAACCGGACCAGGAGTCACACCATCTGTCTAAGAGTATTGTCCTAACACTTCTGGAACTCTGTCATGAACCACATGACTTGTACAACTTCAAAATTACTGGTTAATACTTCTGGAAAGCCAGAATCCTCTCAAGCAGGGAAAAGTGTTTATCTGCTCTGTACTGAGGTCTACAGAAAATTATCAGCACTGAAAAAAACAATTTAATTAAACATCAACTAATCTTGAAATGATGGGCTTGTTAGATATCAGTCTCTTTCCATCACCACTGCTCAGAATTTATTGGTTGGCTCAAGAGCACTTCAGGTTCTACTCCGTCCCATGTCTTAGAAATGACTGAACTTAAATCAATATGATCAAAACGATCATTCAAAACATGCTGGATCCTTTCACGGCCCTAACAGCACTAGACATTTAACTCTACTTTCTCAAAAATTACAATTTTAATAATTTGCTCTGCTTCTCTGTGAACTGTAAGTCTTTAGAGATGGGGATGTGGAGATGTCAGTTACTGCTTGGCTGTACCAGGTACTCTTATGGTTGCATCCTGGCCAACATATATAGAGCAGCAGGAGAGAATTCCCCATTTCCACGTTTTTCTCTTCAATGTGAGCTTTTCTACACAATTTGAGTGAACAGGAGGGACATTCTGGACAGTAACAAAGAGAACAGCACACCTGGCATCCCAAATTACTCCCATGTGTTCACTGCTGCTAATGAACTACGAGGTTAGCAAATATGAGAGGCTCCATTTCCGAAATATTTATATAGGCAGCACAGAGAAGTGACAGAAAATGAAGCTATTAATTACAAAAGACAACAAAAAGGTCATTGCAATACTGTGAGCCACAGTGAAATGGGATTTCACAGTGACCACACTGGTACTTTGCATTTAGAAATGCATCGAGCCAAACTTTTCACAAACAACTTGACGATTTATTACTGCCTGTAACGTAGAAATGAAGTGGCCAAATACTAGCTTAAAAAAAACCTTCTTCTCATTAATGTCAGGCTGCAGAATTCCAGATTAAAACAGCCTGGAGGCTTTCTGCCCTCTAATAGATCTCAATTATTTTTCCCCCATAAGGGAGAAATGACCAACAAGGTCTTGAAGCACCAGGTTTATGGCCAGTACACTGTCAACTTTTCCAAGAACAGCCTCTGTTTTCAGAGATTTCTGACACTGCTGTAGAGCTCACTCAGACTAAAATTTTTCTTTGCCTAACAAACTCTATAAATTTTTAAATAACGCTTTAAAAAATAAATCTTGCTTAGGCACTCAGCTAATGGGAACTGACTTTTTGGAGCTCACTTTCCATTCCCAAAGCAGAAGCCGATCTCAGCAGGATGTTTAATGGAAACCTGGTCAGGGTCCACTCCACAGCCCCTGCTATCCATCACACAGCTCGGACATTCCATCAGCCTGGAGGGGGTAACAGAGTCCAGCACAGCCAGGGCTGTGTTCACGTGGCCTCTCCAGGCTGCAGCTGTGCCAGCTGCTGGGGTTATCACACCCTGCCTCTCACTCACTCATCTTCCACCCCAGCTACTGCTGATTTGGAGCAGGACTCTGCTAAATCAGCTTGTTTTGACTGATGCTGATAGAGGGGCACTGGGGAGGGGTGAGATGCTAATGAGAGTGAGGAGTGTTGTCATCCACAGACAGCACAGCCGTAGCTGGAAGTGAACACCTAAGCAGCCCTCATGTCCCCCAGGCCCTGGGATTCCTCCTGCTTGAGGATGTGCAAGGCAAAGCCATGTGCTTTCCCCTGGCACACATTTATTGTCATGCCAGTCTACAGGGCTCACAAATTTTCCAATTTCCCTGGAGAGTTGAAGTGGGGACGATGAGGCACTTATGGCAGATGCCTCCACTGTGACCCCCCTCTGCCTTTCCTGTTGTATTTGCATTAGGTTCCAATGTCAGCTTCTCCCACTGGGCATGGCCTTGAGAAATCCTGAATGCAAAGTCCACGCGAGCTCAGGAAGGAGCTGGCCTACCTTCTTCTCTTTTTTCTCCCTTACAAACATCTCATCTTCATCCACAGGAAAAAGTTGGGAGCTTTCCCATGGACATGCAAATTTATAAACAACCATGGACCGCCCATATTTTCATATAATAAGAACCAAATGTCATTCAGGACACCAAAAATCACTACAGGGACAGACACGACTTGCTAGACAACCACAGAGAAGAGAAAATACCCTGAGGACTGAGAGTTAAGGAACTGGAAATCCTGACTGTTCAAAGGGTCTGCACAAAGTGCAGAAAGTCATGGTAGAGGGCCTGGAACTAGATGATCTTTAAGAATGCTTCCAACCCAAACAATCCTGTCAGTGGAAATTCTAAGTGGAAAATCCAAACTCACTACTTTCTCAAATCCATTGTCTAAGGAGGGTCATAACCTGTCAAGGAATAGCAGCTTAAGGGTATGTTGCTATAAATCCAGAGGTACAAGTTTAGATAACTTGCTCTGAGTTGAAACAACTGAATGAGTTCTCATTCACACCAGAAGTCAGGAGCCAGGTCCACAGTCTGCCCTCACACACAGAGCTCAAGATCCTGTTCTTGCCTATGTCCTAGAGAAGTGTTGCAACTTTACCCTCCTCAGCAAACAAAATAGGACACAGGGGATTTAAAAGAAAATGTCATAAATCAGCTGTTGGTTGCTCTATATTCAATATTATATAATGTGGGAATTACGGAGTTGAAGGTAGCCAACTGTAAGCTATTTTTTTGTATCCAGAATATCTAAGCAGTAAAGACTGGTAAAATTTAGGGTCTAAAATACCTGCCAAAGTCTCTTCAAAGAAGTCTGTTCCCAAGCAGGCTGAGAAATAAAATAATTTCTGTTTCAAATGAGACCCTCAAAACACCCTTTCCTGTGAGTTACAGTTTTGTGGGCTGCAGAGAGAACTAAGAAACAACAAACCCATGGATAAAGAGGATTCAACACGTAATTTTAAAAAGTGAATGTTGATATAAGTAAAAAAAAATTTGCTCGGAAATTGCCAGTACAGGACCATACAGACACACAGCAACTTCCCAGGGTGGAATGGGTTACCATGTCCTGATCCTGGATGGTGAAGATCTGCACATGTACTCCCTGCCTTGGTGAATGCACAGTGATTTTACTTATCTTAAGCCTCTTTTATTGAAGGCTAAGATAAATCAAATCAACTTACATTTATGGGGGCCAAGAACACCTTCCAGGCAGCTGCTGCAGCTCAGCTGACATGGAAACAGAGACATCCCCTGTAACTCAATCGTGCGACTAAGCCCTGAAATTTTCTTGGTATGGGCTCAACTGGAAGCTGAAATTAAGTGCAATTTCAGGTCTACCTTCTTGCAGAGTGAAGTGAGGCACAGGTTTAGTGTTAACACTTCACAGTAGGGCAAATTCCATGCATACATACCAAAGCTATAATGGTTCTGTAAGTTAAATATATTATAAACAGCTTTGTTTGTGTTGAAATACTTGAAGATCTATCTACAGGGTTAGGAGTCTGAATAAAAGAAGCACACTACTGTACAGGAATGAAAGGATGATAATCATGGAATGGACAACAAAAACTGGTGATAGGTGTTTCATAAGCATGCTGTACTATTATGTATATATATGCATATGTAGGAAAATAACATAAGAAAAGAAAATGCAAAAAACTCAATAGAACCCCAGTGAGGAAAATTTAAATGTTAAAAGTCTGTCTCATTGAATAAGTGAGACTGTGGTTGGAAGTACAGCAAGAGGCATTTATAAAAGTCTTCAACATTTCAACCCTCTTTGCAACATAAAAACCAGGAAAAAATGGTACTTTCATGAAAAGGCCAAATTCAAACTGCAGAGAGTGCTTCTCCCCATCAGGCAGTGTATTCATTATTATTTTACATGTGCTGTGTCTAAAAAGATATTAAAATATCTCAGCATTGTGTGCATCCTTTTAATTCTGCATATACTCATCTAATTGTTCCATGAAGCACTGGATCAAAGGTTTTCTTTATGTGCAGGTGTGAAAGGTGTGTACAAATGAAGGAATATCTCCCTGGCTATTCAGTCTGTAGGAGTACATGAAAGAACCCAATTATGACAATCCAGGTGATTCATTTTTACTCTCAACTAGGATTCCTGGACCACAGAGCTGCTTCTTCCCTCTTTGAATGTCCAAGACTCACAATGACTTCTGCAGGGTGGAAGTGATCTGTTCAAATTTATGATTTTTTTTTCATTTCAGGCGGGAAAATTGCCTTCCCCTGCAGTGTGAGGTTTGCCAAGGTTCATGCCCTCCCAGCTCCATATGGCAAAGACTTCAGGCAGATATTCTGGCCCGTAGTCTCAAGACTGGGGTTAAACAAGCAGTTTGTTCCTCTCTTACATAAGCACCGAAAGACAATACTACATTCGAGCTCATAAAAATATTTTAATTGGTGATGATTTCCAGACAACTATGTCAAAATTAACTCAGAGTTGATGCCCACTTGCTTAAATTTCATTCATCTGGGTTCAAATTATTTGCTTAAAAGAAGAAACATTTCCTTTTATACACACTTTGGTTTCAACCTCCAAAACCATTGCTAGAAATTAGTCCCAACCACCCAGTCAGCTGCCTCAGAAACCAAGCTCAAATCCATCACTTTAATGACATCAATAACAAATACACAACTTTAAACCCTATTGTGAACAGTGGCATACCAAGAAGCATGTGTAGCTGTCATCTCGTTAGTCACTAGAAAAACAGCAACGAAACCAAAAGAGCCTAACCATGACAAATTATTCAAGAGTTTAACCTGAGACATTAATGAGTGCTAAATAGCTTGTTTTCATGCTTGCTTAAGGAGATTTGTTTAAAATCCCACCAACCTCCCCTGAATGTCGCTTGGCGAAGCCGTTCATTCTTGTCAAGCTGGTTTTCCTATTCCAGCTAAAACAGCAGGTTCCAAATGTTTGGTTAAGGATGGCTGCCTTCCCCACCCCTCAAGACACGCGCGCGCCGGCGCCGCCGCAGCGGCTGCCGAGCTTCCTCCCCTCAGCTGCACAAACGGGGATGATTCACTTCCCCAAAGTCACAAAACATTCGGTTGGTAAAAGCTTGTGCACCTGAGCGCAGTCATTCAGTAGTCAGTGGTATGAGACAAATGCAAGAAGAATATCTATCCATCCAGGAGTTTCAACTTTCCAGACCTTCTATCTTGTCTGGTTTTCACCTCTCCAGGCTGGAAAACTCCTAAGGAGGCACTACAGAAGCCTGATACCTGCCATTCTCTGAAAGCAGCACCAGGTATTTAACTCTGATTAAGGGCTGGTTTAATGACAGATTTGCTCCTACAAGCCATCTTCACCTCCAGCAATGCCTCCAAGGAGTTAAAGGAATTAGGAGCTGGAGCCTAAGAAAACGACATTGTTCTGACACAGCAATACAGAGCAGCAGTGTATGGTGAGAACTCACAGCTAATAGAAGAGGAAAAACAAAACCCATTTCTTCATCTATGAAAGGAAAAATATATATGTAAAGATGTTTCCATTTATGAAAGGAAAGTGAAGCTTTCTGACTCATATTGTGATGTACTTTGGATGGGAATATGCCTTAAAAACACAACTTGAGTAAACAAACACCTTGATCTTCACCATGTTCTCATATTCATGTCATTCCTGGAGTAGGGTAGTGTCATTATTCATATTTCACACAGAACTGAAGCCAAGAGAAAGAGGTACTCAGTTTCCTCTGATATCAGCAAGTTTGGAAGGATTTCCAAATGCACTAACATCACAAAGACGTCAGAGACAACAGACTGACTTAAAGGACTCATGTCCAAATGTGTCAGCCATTGAACCACCCTCCTACATCCCTGCCTTGCTCATGTGGCCATGGAGTCTGGTCTTCCAAATTTCCTGACATGAGATAAAAGGATAGAAAACTGGCAAAGGTTAGGATTGTTTTGTTCTTTTAAAAAAGAAACATTTATTCTAACAAAGAGCCTTTATACTGATGGTTCAAATATGCTAACATTGCTTTTTGCTACATACAGCCTAAATCGTCATTCCAACAAGACCTGAGCAGGCTTCCAAAACAGGAGCAGTCTCAGATGCACTCCAAAACAGTGCACTGTACTCCAATGTAAAACTGTTCTTCAGTCCATATGGGAGATCTCAAGCATTTGCTGAGTCTGGCTTTGCATTTAATGGAATTTATGTTGGAGGAACAATTTTATTTTGATCAGTGTGACTTTTATGCCAATTTTTTTGGGTTTTTTTATTTTGAATTTTGGGCCAAATTTCACTTTCCTCTTTGAAGAGATGATCAAGTAGGCAGAATTGTTGCATATTGCCCATGAGCCCTAAAATCTAATCTCTTCCCAAACTGGTGTCCTTATAGAAATGTGAAGCCTTCTCATAACTGTAAGTTGTTCTGCATACTGAACGTCAATTAAGTGAGGGATTTTGGAATTTTTTTATAAACTCATAAAGTTTGGAAATTTTCAGCATGAATTCTGGAACCGAAGATTGGGACAAGCTGAACTAATTTAAAAATGTAAATGTAAAAAAGATATGACCCATAAGTGACAAATTAAAGGAGGAACATGAGCAGCTTTCAGAGCTCACTGCCCTCCACCACTGAGTGCTTGCACAGCCCAGCTACTCTGGGGTCAGCATTTTCTGGCAGCATCAGACAATAAAAAACACATAAACTCACAGTGCAGGGTAAAGCTACTGTGTCTGACATAACACTAACACAGGGGCCCAGGGAGGTGACTGAACCCTGGCTCCCAGCTGCATCAATCCCTGTTTTAATCACCCTCCTGACAACACTTCTCTTTCAGCTCTCAAGCTGCTTGGCTCCCAAGGATGGGAACACCGCGAGAGTAAAAGACATGGGGAAAAGCTTAAATGAAGTTGTAGCAGTGAGGGGAATAAAATTGTGAAAGTGCCTTTTACCCAGCATTCAAATCTGTCTCCAAAGAAAATTTGTTTCAACTTAATAAAAACCCAGGCAGCAGAACACTTATCCCTGAGTCCAATTCCAGTGAATGGTTAAGGAGTCAACAAGGAAAACAGTCCCTGGAGCCTCATTTCAGGTGACAGATTCAAATAAGAGAGTGTGTGTTTTGCAGAGAAGGAGGGAAAGATTTCTGTGCAGGAGCACATCTCAGGTATAACTTGGAACACTGCCAACACTGTTCTGAACAGCTTTCAAACCTGTTAAAACTTTGGTTGCTGGTTTTAAATGGACCCAACACCTTGGGTCAAGCATTGGAACAGGATGCCCAGGAAAGTGGTGAGATCACCATTCCTGGAAGCGTCTGAAAAACATATGGATATGGCACTTGAGGATATAGTTTGGGGGTGGGCCTGGCAGTGCTGGGTTAACCATTAGACTTTATGATCTCAGAGGTCTTCTCCAATTTTAATGGATCTGTGATTCTTCAGAAGCTCTGAGTCATGTAAAAGAGGAGAAGGTAACAACTAAAAGTGTTTTTTCACTGGCTGACAGCAGAGTACCTGAACACCCCCAGAAGGTGTCCCTGGGTCACCCTCACCCAGTCTATTTTTGCAGAAGGACTGATCATTTGTCACAGATTTTACAGGGCTCCACACCCTTGCCAGGAAGTTCTTAGTAGACTGAAGAGCCTTTTTTCCACCATTCCACAATCAGTGACTCCAGCTGCAGCAATGAGACTGGGTCTGGATTGTGCCCACCATGAGGTTTGGATGGTGTCTGGCACAGGCCGTGGCTGCCTCTCCCCTGAGCTGAAGGGGACTCAGGCAGGGTGCAAAGCTGACCCAGGGAGCTTTCAGGGTACAGTTTGGTTTTATCAATGCCTATTTCCTGTGGTTTTGGTTCCTTAACACTTGGGGGTGTTTTGCCTAAAAATACTTCTTATCAGCAGCAGCACTGCCCTCACTGGCTCTGTCAGTGAGGCAAAATGGCACTGAGGTGCAGGAGGGTTGGCAGTGAGGAGGCTCCGCACCTCGGACACATTGAAGAATCCCAAAATACAGCCCAAACCTCTCTGGGCTCACGCCCCGTGTGTGTGTGTGTGTGTTACAGCTGCAGTGCCTGTGCAGACCGTGCCAATTCAGTTGGAGAGTATGCACCCCAAATTACCCCTCTGGAGAGGCTGAGGGTGGGGAAGCAGAGCCCTGCCAAGCGCTGGTGCCTGGGGCCATGCTGCCTTCAAACCCACAACGCCTCCAGAGGCCCTGCTGGCTGCTGTGGCCCCAGTTTCATCTTCTACAAAGGTTGTTGCCTCCTCCAGCACGTCCCCAGTGCACAGGCAGGAGTCACGTCCTGCTCTCCAGGGCTGCTGGAGATGGCACCTCACTCATCCCCTGCCTGTCACCAACCTGATCTGTTGACTCCAGAGCTGCCCACGAGGAGCCCCTGCCAGCTGCCAACTTAATTTCCTACGCAGGATTTCCACTGAAGCTTGTGGGTTATTTTTCAATTCAAATTAATAACACGTTAGATTGAATATGTTACAGTTGGAGCTGGTAGAACAGCCTATCATTCCTGTTACCCAACACTTCCCATTACAAAACCCAATTTACAGTTGCTCCCAACTTTACTGAACTTTGACTGTTTGCATTCCATTTTTTCTTGCATGAGTATGGAACACACGTCTTCAATTTCAACCAAAATGGTCCGACATTCCTGGAAATGAGTTAGCTCAGGGAAAACCTAGCACCTCGAAAAACATTTTTGGCAATCTTTTTTTGAAGGAGCTTTTTTTGTCACTCTCTTTTGGAGTGGAGTTTTGAAACTTGGCTCAGCAGATTGGCTCTTTTTTTAAGAACCTCCATGGAAATTCATCCAGATTTGGTAAAATTATGCAACTTTGAAAACTAAAATTTCATCAAATAAAAGTTCCTTAGATTTTATCAGTTAAAAGCTTTGTTTACAGCTTGGCAAAGGTAGTTGATGGCTGACCCAGATTTATGCTTCTGCCACACAATTTTTTTATAGTGACTGTATTAAGTCACTTAAAAGAAAGTGTTATTAGATCATATTCTCTGTGTGAAAAATAAGAGTAAGTGGGTGCATTCCATCCCACAGGATGTTGTTGTCCTATGGATAAACCAGCACATGCTCCTACTGTGAAGGACTTTTTCTGTCTCACACACACAATAGGCATGAATTAAAGCCACACTGATAACTCATTGGCATGTCCCAGTTCTGAGTGCTCAGATGTGGACTTTTCCTACTGTAAATTTTGTCTGCAGCATATGCATAAAGTAAGATGCAAAGCTAGAGGTACCTGCTCTTTAATAAAAAAAAATCTATTTGTTTTATGTCAACAAGTTATTATTTATCTGATGTGTAAGTATCCCCTTTGTCACATACCTTAAATCTACTGGTTATTCCCTTTTATACCAAGTCACCAGAGAAAAACAGTTCTCATTTAATTTGCATGTCATGTATGCAGTTAGTGAGGTGTTTACTTTGCATCCCACATGGAAGTAAACACACTTCCCAAAAAACTTCCTTCATCTTTGAGATGGGACTAAAGAACAGTCACTGTTATCTGGATTTTGGAAGCACCAAGTCCTTCCTGCTCTCTCCTGTAATAAAGACTATCTCTACAAGCCAACTGCTATCAGGTTTCTCTTTTGCTGCCATCTTTCAGGAATAGCAAATATGAAGAAGAGTGAAACTAATAACACAGATCAGTAAGTCTGCACAGATGCAAAGAGCAGACCCTGCCTAAATACTGAGCTGGAGTATCCTTGGTGTGCTGTAATTCTGCTGCCCTGATTCCCAGGGCAGTTTACGGCTGTGTTCACACCGCTGGCGATGAATATTGCTGTGAGAGCCTTCTTCAGGGCACTCACAGACATACCCTGGGCTCACTCTTGCACAGCAGAAGATAAAGGCTAATTAAACTGTCTGACTCTGCTGTGGAGCTGATGAGGATCACGTATAAGAGCCTGACTGCTGCTGAGCTGCAGGGGACACAGCTTTTGGGAGAGGAGAGCACCATCAGTCTGGGGAAAGATGTTTTAAAGCAGGGCAGACACTTCTGCACCGAGTGTCAGAGAGTCTTAACCGAGCAGGCACAGAAGGGGAAAACATAAAATTTATAAACCACACAGTGGTTATTTATGTCTAACAAGGAGGGGTTCACCAACACCTAAATTCTAATGTGTTTCAGAGAGCGGCTCTTCAATGTGGCTAAGAAAGCAGACACTAAATCTCCCTTTTAAAAAGTTTAAATGACAATAAGAAGAACTGTGAAGAAGTTCTTCAGAGCTGTGTGCTACTGCAGTTGCTGGTAAGCCAGGCAGTTTGCTTAAACCCAGCTCAAGCACCTGCAGAGCATCCAGTGTCAGTCCAGTGGTCTGGACTGCTTCATGTCCCCTCTCCCTCACTCATCTCCACTGACACCTATGGAGGCTTAGGGTGGGATAAACCAGCTTCTAACTCATACACACAACTCTTCCTTGACCACAGTGGACAGGAGGTGAGTCACTGAGACACCATATAAAACTTTTAGGCAGCTACAGTTCAGGAGAGTCAATCCATATGTCCCTTTACAAAAAGGATTTTTATTTGGACTGCTTAGCTGATGAACTGAAACACTGAATTATTTACATTCACATCTCTGTTGCTGAGCCTTCTTCTGTAGTCAACACTTCTGTCTACAGAGGTGATGATTTTACTGCAGTGCTGGTTTTACAAACTATTGTTCAAAGACATCAAAAAAGGCCAAAAGTAGAAGGGGACCCATAGTGCAGATCATCAAAGCCAAAAAGTGTCCAGTGTGAAAGAAAAAATCTATTCCACCAATCTAGAATCTATGGTAATAAAAGACCAAAGGAATTAAACTCGAAATTATTAAATTAAATTATTCTTGATTTAATTGGTATCCTCGAAATGTAGAACCAACTCTATTAAACTTCGTTTCTACACTGCTTTATAAATTCACTAGATAACTGAATTATTGAAGCACGTTGTTTTATAAGAATCTGAATCTGGGTCCTTGATTACCTATAAACAAAAGCAAAAAAAAAACCCCAAAAATATTCCATGTGTAATTCCCTCTGTACTGCTAACCTGTGGTTTGTATTACACAGCAACCCTGCATTGTATTTCCAGGTCTCTATTCCTTTCCAGCTTCCATACTGCTGAGAAACACAGGTCTGAATTTTCAAAACACCAAAAATGATTGTGAACATCATCCCTTTCCAATGAGTAATCTCTGGCTTTCTAATCCATTTTAATACAATCATTTTAAATTGAGCATCTTTGCAAATCTAATCTGGGATTTCACATACAGAAACAAAACTAGACCTGGGACTACAATGACACCTCCATGTGCCTGCTTCTTTCCAAGAAAAAGCTGCACCAATGTGAAATCACTGAAACGGAAAAATAATTGTCTACTTGTTTCATGACATCTGAAGTGATACTCTGGAATAAAATTAGTTAGATCCCTGTGTCTAGCAAATTAAAGTAAAAATGCAAGAGCTGGAATCATCAATTTCTTCCCCAGCACACTTCTGTGGTGCTTCAGAGGTGATGATTTTCCTGTTGAGCTCTAAAAGCAATGAAACAAAATACCACCAAGTGCCTCTGACTGCACTGACACTGAAGACCATGTCTACTGCTGCAGGAATGTAAGAATGAGAAAGTGCATGAGGATTTAAGGAAGCAGACAACTAATTGGCATTACTCACATGGATTACAGACAGGCAGGAAGCAGATTCTGCACTTGTAAGCACCCTGATTAATACCTCCTTTGGCACCCTGAATTTAAATGAGCGGGGCTACTAAAGAAGCAGGGCATTATGAAGTGGGAGTAAAGTTCACAAAATGCAGTAGGAGAGTTGGAAGAGGGATGGAAGCATTAAGCCTTTATGCTGGCAATAATCAGGTGAAAGGGTTTGTCTTCCCACGCTATGGGAAAGATTACATCTCAGAACCACGGGAGAATGGGCAGCATGTTAAGCTTGGATAAGTGAGGAACAATTAATATGTTCTGTAGTGAAGAAGAAACATTAGAATCATAGAGCACTTCCCAGTGTTAGGAAAATCTTCAAATGTGTTCCTCAATATTCTTCACCTTTAGGCAATATCTGTAAAGTGAATTGTCACCTTCGTAATGTTTCTTATGTAGCTGCAACTGCAGTGTGAGAACCTTACTCTGCCTACAGCTAAATAACACGAGTTTTAATCTCAGCAGTTCACACAACCCAAGCTGAGCGGGGCCTGAGCAGTACCTGACTACTGAAATCCTGCAGGAGGTGATAATGATGCCTTAGTAGATAGCATAATTTCTAAGGTATGTACACTGCACTCATTATGGCAGCTGTAGACACACTTCAAAGTCAGCTTTAAACAATTCCTTATGCTGTCAGAAAAGCAGCAGGGATTGTTCACCGTTCAGCACCAGACAAAGCCCCCACCCAAGAAGGTGACTGAACACTGGGTTAATCCAATGCTGAGCTCCTGCTCCCTGTGACTGCACCCTGGGCTACCTGCCTTACAGCTAATTCGGGCTGTCTGAGCTACACAGCAGGTTTAGTACACTTAGTACACTTTGGGACTACAATATCTGCTAATCTCATCTGATTCCAGCCATCTCCAAACCAGGGTGTCTAGTCTAGGCTAGTCATCAAGCCTCCATTCAGAATCAATGGAAAGGGATGAGAGTCCAAAGGACACTTCACTGCTCTCTAAGACAAGCATTAACATATGAATCACTCTCTGCAAGGGCCTGTGTCTCTTCATTCACTTCAGAGGAAACCTACTCTACAGGTCTGATGTTTGGAGAGCTGAAAGACACCCCTAGCCCACAGTGAGCCACTATTGTGCCGAGTAAGCTGGTCTACTGTAGATGAGATTTATAACAGGGGATCTGAGCAGATACAGGCACTAAGGAACCCAGTTCTTCATCTGAGCAGGGATTCTGGCATCCCAAACATACTGCAGCATGAGATCATTACTCAGTTTCTTCCCCTGAAGTTTCAATTAAGTATGATATTCATCCTCATTTCCTCTTCTGCATTCCTTGTCTGGTTAAATCAGCATCTGTGTTTCACGTCTGAGATGACCATGTTTCAGTGGAGAATGAAGTTTATATGGAGAATAAAAATAAATGTTATAAAAACTTTAAACAGAGATTTGGAATAGACAGTAAGCAAATGCTACTTAAGTCCTTCACTTACACTATTCTGATGCAGTGTCTTCCAAATATATTCACCCTGTTCCTTATTTCCCAAACCACTTTGAAAAGTGAGGGGAGATCTATAAGAGGTGCTACACTGAAGAGTGAGGAAAAAAAAAGCTGATATAAGTAACTACAAGCTAAATGCATTTCAAAAGTGACAGTGTCCAACAGTTGTCTTGGGAGAAAAATATGGAACAATATGGTCTGTGGAAAGCTACTCTAATGCCTTTTTTACTACCATCTTCCTCCATAGTACCAACATGGAAGAGAGTCACAAAGTTACAAAAAGTCACTGTCCCTGGAAGTGTTTAAGGAAAGACTGGATGTGGCACTCAGCGCCATGGTCTGGCTGACATGGAGCTGGTTGCTTATAGGCTGGACTTGATGATCTCAGAGGTCTTTCCCAACTTAATTGACTTCATGACTCTGTGAAATGGTCACCCCTTTTCCTCTCCTCCTAGTCATGCCCTGTGGAGATACAGAATGAACTCTCTTCTACTGTTACTTCATTTGTTTGGTTATAACCCCTTTTCCCCATTTGTATACTAAATGGAGATTACAAGCAAAACTCTCTTATCGTACAACTAAGCAACACAGCTACATAGAGGGGCCATGATTTTATTTGTAGCTTGGAGGGACACTTTGAATACAAACAGCAATAGCTGCAATATGAAAAAATCACCATGATGGCCAAATTACATTCCAAATGTACTAGGAATAGATTTGCTTGGAAGCAAGTGTTCTCTCTACAATGGGATGGAAACAATCTGTTTTGTTGACAAATACAAACCAAAACTGCATTGCTTTGGTGAGGACATTTTACAGAATGGTTTTATACTCAAGAGTTGTGCATTTGTTTTGCATAATCTTGTCACCATAACATGGTCACTCTGTCACCTCTCTGGGCAGCAGTGTCCTCCTATGGAGAGAGTCCTAGTGCTGTCACATAGATTGCTGAGATTTCAGAACTCAGCAGTTCTGAGTTCTTACAGTGTGTGAATTCAAGTCGTGAGTGAACTAAGTAGGTTTTGCTTTTGACTCAGTCTATGCACTACACCATCAGAAGAAAATCACAATCACCAGAAATTATTTTGTCTCACAGTCTGCTTCTCAGACAATGAGATTTTATGCATGAGCCCCTCTCTAGCCACAGTGGAAGAAATAAGAACCAGCTGGTCCTTAGGATGCAGCTACCACCCCAACAGTCCCGGGTCACCTTGTCACATGCAGCATGCATCACAGAATCATAGAAACATCGAATCATAGAATCATAGAATAGTTTGGGTTGGGAGGGACCTTAAAAATCATCTGGTTCCAAAGCCCCTGCCATGGGCAAAGAGACTTTCCACTATCCCAGGTCACTCCAAGCCCCATCCAACCTGGCCTTGAACCCTTCCAGGGATGGGGCAGCCACAGCTTCTGTGGGCAACCTGTGCCTGTGCCTCACTACTGGCTGAGGTAACTGTATGGAGCCCTGCTCTGTGGGTTGCACACTCATCTCAAAAGTAAACCTAAACCACTGGCATAAGCAGTGTCTGTCACCTTTGGTGGGAAACACTTGAATCATCGCACCAGCCTCTTACAACCTCTGGGAACGCTCAGGACCTCCAGTCCCCAGCTAGAACAGTTCTGTGAAATTACACATATGCAAAAAATAGACCAGCAGCAAATGATGGTGAGTGAAACTCCGCTTTGCCTTTTACACTGCAGGAAGGACCTGGTGTTGTACCACTGGAAGCAGAAACACTGCAACTCCTTACTGGGGACCTGGTGACAAGGAAGTCAGGTCCCAGCCTGTACGGGGACTGTGCTCACGCTCAGGTATGCTAATGATGGTCACAGAAAAGAACCTAAACCTCTCAAACCATGGTCCTGCTGAACATTTCTCTGGCTGTACAATCACATTTTGCCTCGTTTCTTATGAAGGAGCATTAGAGTGCATACATTAAGCTCTGCAAAGTCATTTAGAGCAACTTTCAAACCCCAGACCACCCCCTCTGCCTTCCTCTGCTCCCACAGCCACTGGGTAAATCCAGACCTACCCAGCCAACCTCAGTAGAGCTCTGCCACTCTGAAAGACACCAGAGAGAGCCACAGATTTTCTAACTTCGGTTTGGATGAAACCCCAAGACTCGCTCATCACATCTCGGGGTATTTAGCATTGACTTTAATTAAAAACCTCCCCGTGCCAAACCACATGCAGATGCAAACCGACGCCTTCAGCGTCTGCAGCGCATCGCCCGAAAAAGCTGCGCTGCTCCGTTCAGTCTGAGGTAGATGCATGAAGTAGGAACCTGCCTGTAAAATTTCCTCTTGTTCTGAAAAGTCTCTCTCTCTCTCTCTCTCTCTCTGCACTGCCCCAATTTACCACAGTGCAAAAAAAAAACCCCACAGTCAAACAAATATATTCTTGGGAATGAAGGGAGGCTGGTAGAGTGGTTTTTGAAGGCAGGCCATAGACTATTCGAAACGGGGGACACACAGAGTGTTTTAACTGCTGTGATAATTCTGCATAAAGAGATGTTAAGGCTCTAACTCCTTGCTGTAGCATGCCATGTGTCCCTGAATAAAATTACTGCCATGCAGGCTGTTAGCAGAGGAATGCGTAAACAGACAATGTATCCTTGCATCAGTTCCACAAAATGTTGCACAACACAAATGCCTCTCGATGTGTCATTTCCTGCTTGGCCACCAGCCCAGCTCCTGACAGGCAGTCAACAAAAAAAAAAAAAAAAAAAGAAGAAGAAAAGAAAAAAGAAAAAAAGAAAAAAGGAAAAAAAGAAAAGAAAAAAAGGGAAGAAAAAAAGAGAAAAATTAAAAAAAGAAAGGCAAACTGAAAGATTTAAAGCTGTTCTACTCCAAAGCACATTCCAGTCGCCTCAGACTTATCCCTCCACCCTCTCCGCCTTTGAAAGAAAAGAGGGAGAACTTCCTAAAACTGTTATGGTTTTAAGTCAAGGAATCTCAAAAATCTCAATCACTTATCTGCGTTTTATAAGCCGGGTCGGCCAAACAGTTAATGTGGGGGCTGAGCAGAACCCCTGGCTGGCTCTCGCTGCCTTCGCAGCGTGCACAGACAAAAAGGCGATGTGATGTTTGCTCATACCTTTCATCACGTGTGCACCTTGCAAGCTGCGGCAGCAGAGAAACGCTCGGGAGCTGAATGAAGCAGAGCAGTTTTCTGCCCTGAAACGCTTCAGCTCAAAGCTCAGAGCTGCTTTTCCATTCACACTGATAAAGAAAGTTGGGGTTGGTGACTTTGGAGCCTACCTTTGATTAGAGGCAAACTAAAGTCTTTGGAGGTCAGGCAAAATATAAAAATATATAGACTTCTCCTTCCTCCTTCCTCACGATTCCCTCATGACTGGGAACTTTTGGGTTTGTCCCAAAAGCAGCCAGAAAGGAGAATGTGCTTCCTATTCTAAAGGTACCACTATGGAAGGGCAAATCATTATTTCTGTAGTTGTAATGAGGTAAGGCAAAGGCATTTAAGAGGCCTCAGGTAAAGATTTGAGTGGTTTCTTTGCTCTTTTTTTTTTCTCCTTTGACTTCCTTTACAGTAATCTCTGGCTATCTGTTGGTCAGTTATGACCTCATGAAAACTTCTCTGGAAAACTTCTTTCAGCCCTCCCAGCTGGAAGGCAGCTCTGCTGGCTAAGATCTGTATATGGCAGAGGTTTTATCCTGGATATGAGGAGAGAAAAATATCTGCAGGATTTCCTAATGATTCCCAAAGATCTTATACAACCCCGTTTCTAGACTGCATCACTCAGAGTGCAAAGCACTGTCTCAATCCAGCATAGAAACTGCAACACAGTAGATGTCCCTAGACAGTAATCTAGATAGACAGGTAGAGGTTAGGTAAAATTAAATAAATCTTTTCTGAGAAAAAAAATCATCAGAAGACCTTTTCTCATATAGAAACAGGCAAGTTTTCCTAACAGAGTAACCTGACATTACTGTCTCTATTAAAATATTTTCAAATAATAACAGAGAGGCAAGGCAGCAAGCTTCTACAAGCAGACGTTTAATACGACTAAATGGCACTTACATTTAAGAACCCGACTTTCTGAAGTGCTGAGCATCCAAAACACCAACTGGAGTCCCTGCATGCCACGACTGTTCAGCACTCCTGAAGTCGGGCTCTAAATGTCTGTGATGTCTGTCATGGCTTTGCTGCTGCTGCTGCTGCTGGGAACCTCTCAGCTTTCGTTTGCTCGAGTCAACTTGCCAGCAGAAGGTCAGAGTGCCTTGCCTATAAACAAGCCTTACAAATTCATGATCTAAAGCATGATGTCATGTCTTAAAATGATAAGCTGGCAACAAAGTAAATGACATTTTGTAAAGATGTGCATAATTTTATGTTTACACTCCTTAGAATGAAGGTTCTAATAAGTCATTGGTTGTGTTCCTTTAAAGGGAAGTTTTATAACTGAGATGAATCACAACTGCAAAAGATCAAAGTTAAAAAACATCAATGATGCCATGGGGTACTTTTTAATCTTGTAATGAATGATGATCATGTGCTCTTATGAAGTTGCTCCAACTGCCAACGCCAGATGTGTATATTAAGAAAAAAGTTGTTTGTGATGTGACAGCTCTGGTTGAGCTGCCAGAGAGAGCAAAACTAGGATAACATGCTTGAAATGTTAAAGTGAAATACAGATCCTGGCAGAGAGGGGCACTATTTGCCGATACATAATTTTTAAAGACAAATACATTTGCTATCAGAGCTGCTCCTTGAACTCCTTATTGCCCCCAATCACCTAATTTTCCTTATGCAACATAAATGCCAGATACATTCATTGAATGATTGCTACCAAACTAATGTATCTACACAAGAGCAGGGTCTTTAAGAAGGAAGCAAAACGTCCGTGAAACTCCCAGTGCTCCCCGGAGCTACTCTTTCCCTACAAATTCAAGTTTAATAATGAGCCATTCCAGAGATGTATGAATCCTTTCAGAATGACTTGAAAGGATAAGACTGCAGTATTCCACCAAAACATTAAAGTACAAATGGACATTCAAGCTCAAATTCTACTTTCTTTAAAAAAAAAAAGATTAAAAAAGAAAGGAAAGAAAAGGAAAAGATGAAGAAGGACACAATAACTCCATTTGCACCTTAAGAACTCAGTTACTGAGCATTTCCAGGCTCAGCTATCCAAGGACACCAGCAGACAGGTATCACATACAGAGGCCTCTTAGGTCTAAAGTAAAAAATTCCAGCGGAACTAGGAGATCTTGTTAAATTCTATGAACACAGACTCACATTTAATCCACAGATCACCAAAACATCCCCATGCCAGCAGGATCCCTTTCTGTGCTGCACAGGGTAATCCACACTACTCTCCACACATCACTTTCAAACCTCTCTGCTCTTTCACCACAGTTGTGTCCTCTGCCAGGAGATTTCTTGCAGATGCAAGGAGTCTCTTGCAGATGCAGCATGTATTGGAAGCAGCCTCCAGAAGGAAATGGCTAAATGATACATAACTTATTCCCTGCTTTTTACTCCATGAATGCAGATTCCCCATAGTCCTCCAAGTAAGTTACATGGAGCACCAGCTGCAAGTGAAAATTAAAAATGGGAACTGACTCACAGAGAGAAGACAGAACAAAAATCCCCCTGCTGTGACATCAGGACACCTCAGCTGTGAGCAGGTAGCATCACAAGTATGTACCTAATTAAATGTATCCAGAGCTATTTGCTTTTTCTTAGCTGTTCTTCAAGGTGAAACTCTACAGCCTGGACAGTTCTTACAGGGAGCATTTCAGTTCCCACCTTGGTGTAAGAGGAGGTGACTGCAGCATGTATTGGCACGAGAAACACTTAACTGCATGAATTCTGTCTACATCTTTCTACTTCTGTCTTTGTGGTATTTTAAACAAAACACCATGAAAGCTCCTTGAAGGTCGTGTTTGTATGTGCAGATCAAAGGCAAAATAATTATTTGAGATGCTTCCATTATAGGGATTCTTTTAATGTGGTTATTCATCAAATAATTCTTAATCTCTAAGTGTAATTTAAATAACGCTGTACCTGGCTAATCCAATCAATTTAGAGTAATTTCTAGTTAGATTAAGGAAAAACTCCAGAACTGGCTCATCAGTGATACCCATATGATGTGAGACTGGTTACCAGCTAAATGTGCTAGACAGAGAGACAGCCAGATACATCCTGATGGATTAAGCAGACTTGACTGTATCTAAAAATAAGTGCTACCCATAAAACTGCTAGGACATGACAAAACATAATTGTCATAAAAGTACAGCCATTGCAAAATATAGAAATCATGGCAAATAGATTCTTAGTGAGTTTGCATGGCTATAAGATAAACATGCTGGATGAAAATCTGCTGGACTATGTTTTAAAAAATACATTTTCTGTGCACAAATAAGAAAGAAAGACTATGCTGTTGATATGCTGTTTTTTTATCTTTCTTTGGCCCCTGGGGGTCTATGATGAGTCCATAGCTGAAAACCAACTTCAGGTATGATGAGATTAACCAGGTGCATTAATTATCTGATGGCAAAAGAATTTAGGGGCAAACAAAAAGGCACTATATTATGTGTTTCCTCTCTATGCTAGGAGTGATCCTGAAAGATCAGGCTCCTGTTTTGTTCTAAACGTCTTCAGCTGGAAGCTTAGAGGAGTTCAGGAAATGCAGCACGTTGCAGGATTGTATCTACTGTGTCTAAATCAGATTATATATAAATACACTGGGTTTAGTTCTCATTTACCCTGGCAGATAATGTATCAAGACCTTGATGTGAATGAGAATCAGGTTTGGGATTGCCCAAATTCAGCCAAGCACTTAAGTGAGTGTTTAATGCAAGTATGTGTGTGGTCCAATAGACTCCAAATTAACCATGCACTCACACAATTTGCTGAGCAAAAACCAGTGTTCGACAAGGATATACATATTTCATTTACAGGTTTCTGTTTAGCAAAATTAAGCAGGCATAAGAGCAAAAAGAAGGACACAATACTCACTTCTTGGCTCTCTTGGCCCATCCACTGTAACCTTTATAGCTCTGTGGTATGTAGCGACTTGGGGGGGATTTGTCAGGACAGTTATTGTCAAAGTAAAGCTCTTCCCTACAAAGGGAAAAAACAACAAGGAATGAGTGATTACAACATGAAAACAGTCACATGCATGTTCAGTAAAGAATCAGTTTAAAATTATTCCCTGTCGTTACCACAATCGTGAAAATTAAAAACATAACTGACCATAGGAGTTTTCCTCCCCTTCAGTTTTACTCTATGTCAAGAATACGTCCATGTGTTGACAATCTAAATGTTTCTTATTTAATAATGGGTCATCATACAATGACAGAACAAAAGTGATTCACTGCTGAGGACAAGCCAAATTCTTTGCTGCATTGAAAGTGGTGTAAATCCAAAGCAAGTCAGATAATTTAAAAATTTACTCCAGTTTCGCAGCTGTGTGACAGAGAGCAGAATGTGACCACATGTTATTTACTTCACACAGTTTTATCATTTCATTTGTTTGACTCGACTACAATAAGATGAGGAAAGAATATATTTTCCTCCTGGGAAATGTTTTAAGAGGGAGTCAGTGTCTCTGTCCTTCATATGCCAGGCTAATACGATGATATCATTATTATGGAACATGCCTTTTTTCCCTACACATATTCCACCTATGAAATACCAAGAAAGCCCCCAACTTTCCCGTGAGGGTGAGCAATGTCTGTGTGCACGTACTTTGCTATCATCAGTCTCCATTATTGGGGTTTTTTTTGGGTATTTTTTTTTACTTTTCAAAGCTTGAAATCAGGCAGAGATTGCACAAGACCATCTACAGCCTTCAGCTGAATGAAAACGTTAAAAAGAAATAAATAAAGGGAGCTGCCTGCATCTGAGCACACATTCTCACAGGCGCTGGCCCCCGTTTGGGAGACTCACTGACAGTTGTAATCTGTTAGATATGCAACGGTTACTCATGTCAGATAGTCAAAACTGAAAACTGTTTCAAGACAGGAAAAGGTGGGCGTACAACAGTGACTCAATAAAACAGTCAGCAATCTTTGGCCTTCATGCTCATTTAAGCTGCTACTTTACCAGACACTTAAAGCTTTTTTTTTTTTTTTTTTCCCCTCCTCCCTGGGTGTATTTGTGCATTTTTGCTGCTAGGGCTTTTTCCTCTTGCTGAACTCTGAAGGCATTCAATCAAGGCACAAATCTTAAACGATATGTAACAGCACAAACTTAATGCAGTTTTTTCAGGCCTAATATAGAACAGCTTATATATAAGGCATAATATAGAACAGAGCTTTGTCTGTCAAATCTAGTAATTGGTCTTTCTTTCTGGTCCAAGTCGTATATCCCCCAAACCTTCCTGAGACATGCATCATTTATTATCAGGAGTGCAACTTCAAACTGTCTTGGCTATAATTTTCATGAACTAGAATGTGACGTGGATTTTTTTTAAAGGAAATACAACTGTCATTTAGAGTAAAATTATTTTCCAGGTGAAGCTGTGCTCCAGCTGTGCCCAGCTCTCTGGGAGATGCAGGTTAGAGAGAAGGTCAAGACCCTGGCAAATAGAATTATAGAATGGTTTGGGTTGGAAGGGACCTTAAAAATCATCTTGTTCCAATCCCCCTGCCATGGACAGGGACATCTTCCACTAGACAAGGTTGCTCCAAGCCCCATCCAAGCCCGCCTTAAACATTTTCAGAGATGGAGCATCCACACCTCCTCTGGGCAACCTGTGCCAGTGAGTCACCACCCTCACTATTTCTTCCTAATATCCAATTTAAACCTGCCCTCTGTCAGTTTAAGCATGCAAAAATCTCAGGATGCTGAATTCTGTCCCAGTGGCATGGCTGAAGGTGGCTTTTCCCATTTTCACTGGAAAAAGGCTTATTTCCTAAATCACCACAGGAGCAGAGTTAGGTGTATTTTGGGTGTCCAGTCTTTGTCCAGTCCTGCCCACCTGCAGTCCCAGAGGTGAACTGTGTGTCCTGTCAGCACAGGGCATGGGCAGCCTTCTCACACACAGCAACAGCCCTGCAGTGCCTCCACACTGCTTGTTCAGGGCTGAGAAGTGTCCGTGCCTTTTATCCCTCTCCGAAGAGGAATTCAGCCCACTGCACAAATATATATAGTTCTCCAGGCTCAGGTTTAAGGCTTCCTTTGGCACCAGCTTACCATGCCAAAAAGTTCTGACTATTAAATTGTATGCTAATGACATTTGGATCACAATAGCCCTTAGATGATCAGTAGAATATTACTGGAAACAAAGATACTAAAGGGGCTTTTCCATACACCTTTGAACAAAGAATTTTGCCATTCATGCTATTGTTCTCTTTATACAACAAATCCCTATAAATGTCTTTTATGACAAAATTTAACAAAATATAATATTTGTAAGAACCTGCAAAATCACTCTGTAGAAAAGCACTGCAATATTTTCTACACTAAATATATCTCAACAGGATACAGTGGCCATAAAAATTCCATTCCTTAATAAAAAGACCTACATTTGGACCTTGACAGTGAGAACTTCTGAATTGTCACCTCTCAGCCAGCCTAAGCTGAAGAGGTAAGCAGCTAATTTGAGAGGGAAATTGGTTTTGTCCCCTATCTGGTATTTTACAAACCAATGTGTGGATGAAGTAACACTGACGAAGCCCCCTCACACTCCATAAACCACAGAGCCATTCATTGTGGGGAGCTGCACGGCCCTGCCAGAGCTTTCAAGAGATGATTTACATATTACAGGATTAAGAATGAAATAAATTTTTAAGGTCCCCTATTTCAGTGATGCTGATGCCTTCCACAGCTATTTCACAGCTATCCCTCCTCAGCTACAAAATCCTTTAATGCACTTTTTATCACCTTTCTTTATTGCCCTTAGTCATTTCAACTATCCACTTTCAGAGGCTACAGACTAATTGTAGCTCTCTTTTATTAAATTCCCCAGCCAAGCAGTCATCTGGCACTATTGCTTCAGTGTGTCTAAACTGTGCATTCTTTGTTATTCACACATGTGAGCCGAGCTGACACAGAGATGGACATATGCTGAAGCACAAGGCAAACCCCAGAAAGGAGCTTGAAAGGAGACTCGGCAGCTTGTGTGTGCGTGTTGCATATTTTTTCAGTTAGATGCTAATGTGATTAAAGTATCGGGACACAACAAAATTAAGGTTATGATCCTTTGCTTATTGAAGACAGGAATTCTTTCTTCTCTGTGCTGTGGATCGGGCTTGTAAAAGTGAGCTACCGCCTGAAAACCACATACAAACAACTGCTGCATTTGCATCAAACACTCCAGTTACTTACTCTCATGAATCCAAAAAAGGTGTTTAAGAGAAATTATGCAAACAGAAACGTGAAGCTTCTGTCAGGCAAACAAAATGAATATGTATAAAAATCGGGTTTCTCCATTGAGCCATGGGAAGCAAGTAAAAACGTGGGAGAGGAGGTGAAGTGGTAAGTTGATGATTCAGACTTCACAATCAAATTTAGAGATACAGAGATCAAAGCACGAGCTGCTTAGAAAGATGTAAATCTCAAGTCAGGAACAGGTGTGGATTAGTTTCTTGCCACCGAAAAATAACTTCTTTATTAGTTTATTTTTTCCTGTTCTACTTCAGGACTTTATTTACTGATATTTGTCTATGTAAGGAGCTTTCTCACCTCTGATTTCTTTTCCTTCTATTTTAAGCAGAGTTCTAAAAATCCATCATCAATGATAACTCTCCTTCTCTCCTTCTCCCTCGCTCTCTCTCTCTCTCCCCCTCTCTGTTCTAAGTCTGGAAGACAAGTCTGGACCAATTTCTCCATCCTGCCTCTGGCAGGAGAATGCAGCATTTCAGATCCTCCACCGAGTCCCGGCTGCTTCAAAGGAAAAGCCCTACTTTCTTCCGTTAAGATCATAAGAAATATAGGGGGAGGGGGTCAGCTCTGTTTGGACATAATTACACTTCATCAAAAGAAGCTTTCTTCATCTTCCATGCGTGAAAAGTCTGCAAGCAGTTAAGTCTGTCTTTTTTCTTCCTTTTTTTTTTTTACTTTTTTTTTTTTTTTTTAAATATAAAAATTGCTACTTGGGAAACTAGCCAAAACTCAGAAAGCCAATATAGTAAAACAGTGCACACCCTTTGTTTTTCTTTGAAGTCTCTTAAATAAATATGTTGAGGGTTTGAAAAGTATACTATCACTTTTCCATAGATTCTACCCAGATTGATCAGAGAAAAAGTCTATTCCAAGTCTGCTAGATAAAAATATAAATTAAACTACTGGAACCAAATTTAGGAGCTCTGTGTTTGTGTCTGTATCTGTATCTACTGAGGCTTTAGGCCGTCTATTTCATTTCCTATGCTTTAATAAAAAGTATATATCATAGGTTTGAAATTAAATCCTCAGATCAGAGGTAGTGCATCACATTTCAGTCCTTTTTCAGCACTACTAAAAGGTTGATACACTACTGAACTTCTACTGCAAGGCAGTAGAGATGGAGCCAGAGAACTTTCAAACCTAATCCATCAGTAGAATAACAAAGCAAACTGATTATTTAAAGAAAAGAAGACAAATGGAAGAGATAGGCAACACCTTATTCACAGGGGGAATAAATTCCATGTTTATGTTGTATTACTGTTGGTAAAATTATTCTTTCTTTCAAGTTATTCTCTATTATTAATACTTTTTAAGTTCTAAAATGATAAAGAGAATTTTTGGCTAGGTAATTAAAATAAAGAATAGTCACTGTAAGTCATGCTTATGGACTCACTTTCAGAAGCACTTGTAAAAATGAGCTGACTCGTTTGGACTATCTGGGCTTCCGTCATGTTTCAATTTTTTTCGGACAAAAACTCTTTCCTTCTGTAAGATGAACTGCAACTGCTTTCTAAAGAATATTACTGTAAAATTTGCCTTATTGCTAATTTTCCAGCACAATTATTCTCCTTCTTTTGCTTTGTTTTTCCCCATGCAGGGCTAATTTAGAAAAAAAAAAAGAATAATTACTTCAAACACATAAAGGAAAAAAATATGTAGGTTGGATCAATGACTGATACAACACTACTCTGAAGACTCCTGCAACAAGAACTGTAGTGCCAACTTCCTTCAAGTTATCATTCCAATCATTACCTGAAGTTTGAAAGCTGCTGTGTGACCCTTAAAGAGGAATTCTTGCAAATTTGCAATGATTACAAAAGCTTTCTATAAGTGCAGTGCAGTTTTCGGATTATAGGAAACTCATAAAGAGCTGAAGACAATGACAGCACTCTACATCTTAAAAAAAAACAAAAAGAAAAGAAAAAAAAAATTGAAAGTTACCCTGTCATTTAAAGTAAAGGCTGAATTTAGTTCATGACCAAGGTTACCAGCAATTCATAAAAAGTCAACCAGCTTACTCAAAAGAAAAGTAGGGGTGATTTTCACAGGTTATCAACAGTTTGGTTTAAAGGGCAGAGAAGCCACTAGCAAGCTTTCTATCAACAGCTGCTAAGCCTTTAAAGATTTAAGTCCCTAAAGAATACAACTTATAGAACATGTGATATGCAAAATCCCCTAATTACAGGTCTTCTACAACTTCAGAAGCGGCTCTACCGCTAAAGGGAATTCTCCACCTCTCACTGTCATGGCCCAAAATACACTCCCCTGACTCTGCATAACCTGGATCACAGATATTCCCTTTTCTTTCCACCCTTCCTGTGTGATTCAAACAGGGAAGCAGGTACTCCCTGAATTGTTTTTCAAAACCTCTGTCTGATAAAAAACTACAGAGACTCCTAAACTGCTTTGTGAAAATGCTGAAGCTTGACAATAAAACATGTGTACATCACTCCAGAAAGAAAAAGACTGACAACATGAAAAACGTGGTCTAGTGGAAGGTGTCCCTGCTTATGGCAAGGGGTTAGAATGAGATGAGCTTTAAGGTCCCTCACAAACCAAACTTTTCTGTGATTCTATAAAGAATGGATTTATGGGTTAATCAATATTTCAGTGCGAAGTAAGTTTGACATCTCAGCATCGTTTTTCACACCATTATGAACACGTAAAAGGCAGCGGCCTACCTCTTCCACTTCTGCCCACAAATCTTAAGTCATTAAATCTGGCCACCTGGTTCTTCATCACGGCAGAAGCGTTTCGCAGCTCTGCAGAGTAGTTCTCATCGTTTCCAGCCATGACGGTCACCACCGTCCCATCGGGCACTTCTCCTAAGGCCACCACCTGTGAAAACAGGGAGACAATCACGACTGGTGAAGCCACACTTGGGAGGTGTGTGCTCCTCTCCCAGCTCTGCAGGCTGCCACGCTCGTGAAGAAGCTCTGTGGTGAGGAGTCTGGTACTCGCTGTGCACAGAACAAAGTGCCACATCAAACACAGAGACGTCGTGTGTTGTCTCCATTTCTCAGAGCTTCTTCATTGTTGCATTTCTTCAGAAATGCTCAACATCCTTATGCTGAGCGCACGCTTTAATGCTTTCTGAAGGACAGCTTTGTTCTTAGCAAGCAGAGAGCAGCGAGAGAACACGAGGCAAGGCTTGTATCTGTAAATTATGCATGGGAAATAATTTTAAATGGAAAGCTAGAAATTAGCAGCCTTATTGCCTTGATTCCATTCTGTTCTGGTTGTACCCATCACCCTGACCCCTGAGCTCCTCAGACTTCAAGCCAGAGGGATCCGCGCATCCACCCATCCCAGGAGTGGCACTCGGAGCACCGGCAGGCAAAGCTCTACGCCCAACACGCTCTACAATGGAGCACTTTATGGCTGGAATTCAAACTCCTCATGTGCAATATAAAACAAAGCTGTATTTCCTTGCAGGCATGTAAATTTTCACAGTGCTTGCAAGAGTCGCATGTGGTTAGTGCTGATACTTCCCTCAAATTCCAGGATGGGTGAACAGAAGATATCAAAGTATTTCATTTCTCCTTATGTTCCAGCTACCTGATAGTCTCCCTTTCATGCTTCAGTGGTTGTGCAGTGCTCCAACATCTGATTAAATAAATGTCATGGAGCAGACAGCTTCTGATTTGAAAACATCAGGAATACCTATAGTGTTAGTGCTCTGCGGCTTCTTAAAGCAAAAATAAAGTTAAACAAGAATGCTAAGTTACTAGGAAGAAAATATACACACAGGGCAAAAATATCCACAAAAGTATTAAAATAACCTCATTTTCCCCAGCTGGCTAATTCTTATGCTGAAAATAAATTTATAACAAGAAGAGATTCAGAAATATTGCATGGCTGAGCCAGAACTTGAAAAAATATCTTAAGCTACAAAGTCTCTCCCCTTGTAGTTATTACCAATTTACATGGTCACATATGAGTTTTTATATTATTCAGGGTAATTTATTCTGTCTCCTGTAATATATATTACATTTTATCACATGGCCTTCCTGAAATGCCTTTTCCATAAATGATCCTGGCTGAAACTAATAATTGCAGGTTGCAGGTGATATTAATTCAGTGGAAAGAATGAGGAGTTCTGGATATACAGGGAGAGCATTATGTGGTCCAGTGAACTGTACAATGTTTCTCTAAAACAATAAAGAGAAATTATAATAATATAGAAATAGGCCATATTACTGAAAACTATAGCTTATTTTATTTAAAAGAAATATTGAAGAGAAGGAAGCAAGTGAAGCTTAAATGCTGTTTGAGAAGAATTTACCTGCTTTTCTTTCTTGCATAAAACACCAGTTAGTACCACCCAAAACTAAAAGCTAAGATTCACCACAAACTACTGTGATGTCTTCATGTATCAAACAAAAGATTTTACTTTAAAGTCATATGAAAGTCCCTGAACATAAAAACAAATGAACCACCATCATAGCTAAGATATGAGGTCCCAATAACTTTCTGCCTTGGGTCTGGCAGCAACCAGGTCTAACAGCTTCAAAGTCAGGTGTAAGGAATACTAAATAATAATCAAATAACAAATAATAATCTGGTGAACAGATTACAGAGCTGACTCTAACCATTAACAAATGGATACTGGCTTAAACTGTGAAGCATGGGGCTTGAGACTACTTATAAACCACTCCCTTCCCAATCTGCAACAGACCGCGTTATCTCTGGACAGTCTTGTCGTGCCCATCAGCATCCCAGGGAGTTGCACCCTACGCCTTTTACATCTCCCAAAACAACAACAAAAAGTCACATTAACTCCAGAAATGCAAAGCACCTGAGAGCACAGCAGGAAGCACAAGGCTGCCAGGGGCCTGGGAAGAGGGAGTGAGGTAGTTGAAGCCTCAGCTCATCTCTTTCTCTCCAGGTACCTGCAGAGCATGGACAGGCAGTGCCATAACACCCCCGTCTCAGTCCCAAACCCAGGTACAGCTTATAACACCTAGCAGGAGGGGCAAAAATCCCTTAAAAGGCACTCCTCTCTCCTCTGTTGCTTTTCAGAGCTTTCCTTCCTGCCCTTTCCACTCGATGTCAGTTCAATTTGTCAGCTTAGCCATCAGCCCAGAGCTGCACGTGCCACTGCTGTCACCGAGCGATCGCAACTAATCAAGAGCTGCATCATTACTGAGAAGCCTTGGATGCAGTATCACTGTTCATCTCCTTCAGAGAGGGCCAAAGGATAAGAAAAACTGAAACCAGAGATGAAAACAAAAACTTTTGCTCATAAAATAAAGCCCTCTAACATGGAAAGCTCCCCCTCCACGCAACAGGAGCAAAAGGCTTATTTTTTTCTTACTTCGATACTTTCTTGCCACAAAACAGCCTAAGACTATTGCATGGTACATAGAAGCGCTGGGTAGAAAAAAGCTTTGCAAAACAAGTCTGAAACCTGGAGAAGTACCCGTCATTTTGAGAGTTTTCAAAAGTAATTGTACAAACTGAACAAGTGTTGGCATAACCCCTGATTTGGCAAAATTTCGCCATGTATCAATACAAAATTAATTACATAGTCTTAGAAAGAGGATTGTAAACGCATGGTGAAATGAGTAAGGATTGTGTTAAAAATTAAGAACTAGAAGTAGCCACAGTGCACATTCCTTACGTATCCTTTAATACTCAATATCTCTACTATTTCAAAATCTTTATTTTCCATATTAAGCTCCCTAGACATTTTGTAGATTTTGCTCTTCTTTTTTTTATTTTCCTTTCAACTAGAGCTCAAAAAAGTACATGAATCCTCAAAATCAAACCAAAGCAATTCTTATGAGTTGACAATAACTATGTGTTTTTTGCATAACACAATTCTGGTTAGGCAACCTGTTTGCCCAGTTTCGGTCTAGTGGGATTTGAACTGGCCAAAGTATGTAGCCTGAAGACGGAAGTTATAAGCACAAAGCAAAACTCCTATACAACAGCAGGTACTCGGACTTTCTGCAGAGTAAAATGCTTGTCCGAAAAAAAAAAAATGGCCAACACTAGTGTACATGCTAACTAGTTCCTCTCAAACATTGATATCTGCCACTTCAAAAGCTTTCTTGTGAAACACTGAATTCAATACAGCCTCTGAATGTAAAATCTTCTGTATTGAGAATGCTTTTCCCAGACATTGCCAAAAGAGCATCTGATACTATTAAAAACATTTCAGTGTCCTGTAACTTAAAACAGAATAACTGATTCGTGCTACTTTTTGTTTCAAATCTACATCTGGGCTGAAAATTTATACAGCAGGTTTCAGCTTGAAGCTATTTAAAACAGCTGAGTTATAAACTCCGAAAATTGGGGTTTGGAGGGAAATGCTGACAGACCCTGAACTACTGTGGTGCTACTGGGGAGATGTTTTAGACTCCACATCCCATTTTTTCCCCCTGCCTTTACGTCCACTAAGGCTCTCTGCTGCTATTAGCATCATACAGAAGTCACTTCTAACCTCTAACGTGGCAATCTGGGTCTTTATGACTTGCAGTAAAAACTCCCACAGAGGGGCCAAATTCTGATGACTCGACTCAAATAAAGTATTGCTGGCTACTGAGATTAAGAAGTGAATATGATTTGGACCTGGGTGAACAATATCCATTTATTTTATGCTGGAATATTAACAGCTAGAGCTGCATTAACAAGTACTCATCCAATACTTTTCCCCACAAAACCAGTCTGCATTAACAATCTTCTTAGTGAGCACACGACAGGGACTCCCTCCCCAGTGTCTGCAAATATTAATACTTAAAATTCAAACCTAATGCTAAGCCAACACTATTTCAAAAAATTATAATCAAACCCAGCACTGTTTATAACATACTTCCTCTCCTGCATATGATTTATATCTGTTTTTTTAAATTAAAACAGTGCTATATCCAGAGTACGTTTTTGCTCGAGATCGCTGCGAGAGAATTATGACACACTTAACACACCACTCAAAACATTATCATCAACATATTATTTATTGCCAATAAAACTTCACAAAGTGTGTTGTCTGTGAGCTATTTCATTTTCAAGTTATTGTTTAGCTGAGGTTTCTATAGCTCAAATCTGTCTCTTCTTTCCCTTTCAGAGCTGATTCCCATTCTGTTGTAACACAATCAAGTGTTTCACTGTATGATCCATGCAGCTCCTTTGGTCTAAAACTACTGGGCAGCTGCATGCAAGTTGCATTTGAAAAATGAATTTTTTTTTTTTTTTAAATAGTCAAAAGTATTTCAAGTGAATTTCAAATTAATTTACAGTTAAGGAAAGGCATATATAATTTTGGCATATTTTAAAAAGTGCATATTGCATATGAAAACACAGCTGCACCCACAGCAGCCGGGTGCAAGGGGCAATGTGTGACTCTGATGCATCTGAAAATCGGTCAGATCTGCACCTCCATGTCAGCAATCAAACACAAGACACATATAAATACATATATATGAACACAAAAAGATTGGGGAACAGCCTAATCCCTTGCCTACCTTTTTATCACATGTAAGCATTCTTATTGTAATAATATTCTAAATACTTTAATATTTAGTTTAGATCTTTCCCTTATTCTAATGAGATGCGACCGCATCCTTTGAATTGCTGTGAGGTAGGAGAAGGCTTAGACACCTCAAATGAGAACAGCAACATGAGCATAATAATGCAACAGCTTCTGCATCCCTGCTTTAAAGAGTAACTATAACACCAACTTAATCTAGCGCTCAATTAAATTACAATCACAATTCTCTGAAAACTCCTCCTCCTTACTCTGCAGCCCCTCTGAATCAGAATCGCTGTGATCCACATGTAGAGAGCCTCTGAGTTCTACACCAAGCCAAAAGACACCCAATTTTCCTGCCATTTCTGCTCAGTCTGACCATTGCGTCCTGCACAAGCAGGCCCTGTGCAAAGGGTTCTTCCCGCAATTCCAGCCTCTCCAATCTGTTCCCACACACACGAGCACTTTAGCCAAGCCTCACCCGCACACCCGTAACATCTTCAAAGCAAACCTCCATCGTTAGCACCACTCACTTCACCAGGGGCTCATTTAACCACTTTTACTATTTCTTCCCGAACAAACGGCCATGATAACACGGCTGGCAGTCAGGAAACACAAGAAAAAGGCAATGTTCTGGAACGCACTGGGTGAGACTGTTTCCAAACTTTTCTGTCTTTTCAGGGATTTCCAGGTGTGTTATTTTTCACAGGAAAATGTGGGTATGTTGAGACCCTCGCAGGGCCACCCCACCTCCCTCTGACCCCTGCCTTGCTCAGGAAGGCACTTGGGGACACCCCAGCCATTGCCCCCTCCCTACCAAAAGCCACGGGAAGGAAAACTCCAGGGGGAACACTTGGAAATATTGCTAGAGGAGGAAAAGGGCTTGCTTTAAAGCCCACAATTATTGTTGTTATTATTACAGGTTTTTTTCTAAAATCGTTTCCTCTCATTAGCGCGCCGTGGGGATGGAGACAGAAAATTAAAAGCAGCATCCCCAGTGCAGAGCGGGGTGGGATTTATTATGGAAATGTGCGACCCTGCCAAGGACAGCGTCTCTGGGCAGCCACTTCCTCGGTTGTCCACCAGGAGAAGTGAAAGGGCCCCGTGTCCCCCCCTCCAGGTGCTCTGTGTCCCCGTTTCCCAGCCTCATCTCTGCCCGGGCTGTTGGAGGCCAAAGCCACGATCCCACTCTGCCCCTCCAGCCTGACCCTCGGATTCCAGCCGCCCCCCGCACGCTTCAGAGCCGCCCCAAATCCTCCAGTCCCCCTCCCGGGAGCGGAGAGGAGGAAGGGGCACCCCCGTGGGTCAGGGACTGGTCGAGGTGGAGGGGTGACACACTGAGCTCCGGCCGAGGGCTGAATCCCTCCTTCCCGTGGGACGGAAAGCAGGTTTCTCCAAAAAAGAGCCCAGGGAGAGAGGCTGTGGGGAGCAGGGGGTGTCTCCCGAGGGGATGCTGAGGGGGGCACAGGGTGCCCTGGGGCTGGGAGAGGAACACGCCGGCAGTGCCCCGCGGGGATGAACGGGATGGCTCCGGGGGTGCGGGGCGGGCAGGGGGGGCGGGCAGA
>WBNO01012028.1:369473-389231 GCA_013400575.1 Peucedramus taeniatus
GGCGGGAATACAGGAGTCATTGCAGCACTGGGGGTCAGAGAAGCCCCCCGGGCCGCGGGGGCACAGGAGGAGTTGCAGGATGAGGGTGCTGGGGGAGGAATTGCAGGGCTGGGGACGTGGGGGGGCACAGGAGGCACCGCAGCCCGGGGGNCGGAGACAGCTCTGGGGCTACCGGAGACATCGCGGGGGCGAGGGGGTCGGGGGGGCACAGAAACCCCTGCGGGCCGCTGGGACACTGAGATGCTGCAGGAGGGGGGACGGGAGGGCACAGAAGTCCCTGCGGGCCGGGGGGGCATAGAAGGCACTGAAGGACGGGGCTGGGGGGATGGAACTGCGGGACACACACACAGAAATCCCTCCGGGCCGCGGGGCACAGAAGCTCCCGCAGGACGGGGATCACCGGAGACACTGCGGGCCGGGGGGTGGGGGCACAGAAGCCCCTGCGGGAGGAAGGGCAAGGGGCGCGGGGGGAGCATCCCGGGCCGCGGCGGCTGCGGGAGGGGGGTGTCTCACCTTGAACGCCACCGGGAGGGTCTTGTTGCAGCGCCAGTGCGAGGGCAGGACGGAGCAGAGGAAGTTGGGGCTGTCGGTACGGACCAGCTCGGCGGGGTGGTCAGCGATGATCTCCACCATGGTGCGGTTATCGTGGGGGCGCAGCCGGGGCACGGCGGCCGCCGCGTCCTGTTGCTGCTGCTGCTGCTGCTGCTGCTGGGCGACCACCACCGGGCTGACCTCGCTCATCTTGCCGGGCTGCAGGCTGCTGGAGGGGGGGCTGAACCTCCGGCTGGTGCTGGGATCTACGGGAATACGCATCACAACAGCNGTAGTGGGGGGTGGGGGTTGTAAAAAAAAATATATATCTAGCGAAAAAAGGGGTGAATGAAAAAGTGGAGGGGTGAGGATAAGGGGCAAAAAAGCAAATCAGACAAAAAATAGAAAAAAAAAAGGAGCGGATTAAACGCACGAGGAAAAAAAATATCTCAGTCTGTTTTTGGTTTGTTTTGGGTTTTTTTTTTTTTTTAAAGAAAGATGGACGGGGCGAGGGGTGATGCCGGTCTGGGGGCGCCTGCAGCCTGGAGCAGCGAGGAGGCAGAGGCTGGCGGTGGGTTCGGGGCTGCCCCTCTCAGCACAGCCCGGCTGGAAACTGCATGGTCCCGGCTTCTGCCCAGCTGCAAAGCGCTGCCGCTTCTCCTCCTCCTTCCTTCCTTCCTTCTCTCACAGTCTCTCTGCTCTTTTCCCTCCTTCTAGCCACCGCTTCTTCCCTCAAGTGCTCGAGTTTCTTCCCTTTTTTCTTCCCCTCCCTCCACGTCTTCTTTTCCTTTTCGGATTTTCCAAAAATTGTCTTGGGAGAAGTAGAACTCGCTGCTGGTTCAGCTTCCTGGGCTGCTGCTGCTGGTGGCCGCCAGAATCGTAGCGTAACTCAGCCCCGGAGAGGAGCGAAGAGGAGAGGGGGGGTTCAGGGGAACGTCCCGGTTTCCTCCGAAGAAATCTTCCTCCTCCGGACACACACACACAGAGAAAAAAAAAAAAAAAAAAAAAAAGGAGCAAACAAAAAGCCTCGCTGGGACAGAGGCGAGGAGCCGCTGGGTTCCCCCGCTTATTGCCTTTGGCTTCAGGAAGCGGGAGCTCGGGAAGGGGCTTGGGAAAAGTGGCTCCCCCCCCTCCAAAAAAAAAGGCGCTCTCGAAGCGTTTTCGGCGGGGAAACAAAGTTACTGGGATTGTTGGGGAGAAGAGGAAAGTCACAGGGCTGATAATTAAAAGAGACTTTTTAGCTAGTTCCTTTCGGAGGATCAGGACTTAAGAAAAGTTGAACTTTCGGATTCCCAGGGAAAAAGACGCGGGGATCATAGCTGAGAAAAAAACCAATCAACACAACAATAAAACACCCCTCCTTAGGCTGGTTTCTAAAATATGACCAAGCAAATTCTAGGAAAAGGCAGCCTCGGTGCAGCCCGGTCCTTCACATGAAGTCGCTGCTGGATCCAAGTCCGTTGAGCTGAATAGGCGAACAAAAATCTTGCTTTTTTTTTTCCGCCCTTGATGAACAACAGCAGCAAAAAAAAAAAAAATCATTAAAAATGTCGCTTTGTTTGAGTTATTTTTCTTTCTGGAAAATCGGGTTAAAAATAATAATTAAGAAAAAAAAGCAACCAAAAGTTACAAACTTCTTTTGGGTCCCAAGAAGTTGAGGTCGGGGAAGATGAAGGAGCCGGAAAAAAAATAACAAACCCACGCCACAGTTTTTTTGTCCTGAATGTGGTTTTTGGAGGCTGGGATTTCTAATGATTAGGTTTTTGTGGTTTATATATACAGGACTCTCTGGCTAAGACGATCATTATGCTGATGAGAGTCAGCAGCACGTGGTGCTTCAGTCCTCAGACTTTTGCAGCCTTCAAAATAAATAAACCAATGTGCATCACCCCCAGGAGGAGAAACTCTCACCCAAGGGGAGAGGGACGGGGAAGGGGGGGAGCAGGAGACGGTCTCCGATCTCCACTTCTCTCCGGGTTTTTTCCATTAACACTTTTGGGCTTGTTTGTTTAAATTAAAAAAAAAAAAAAAAAAAAAAAAAAAAGGAATAAAAAATCTTTTTAAAAAAAAAAAAAAAAAAAAAAAAAAAAAAAAAAAAAAAAAAAAAAAAAGGCATGAAAAATCTTGTTGAAAAAAAAGAAAAAAAAAAGTAAGAATAATCTGGTGCCAAAGAGTTTTTTGCTAAGTCTCCGGTAGTCTAAAGCCTAAACCATTTCCTTGAATGAATGAAAGCTATAAAACCCCCTTCAGACTATTAAGGTAAAGGGAGTCTGGTTTGTTTTCTCCCTTAAAAAAAAAAAAAAAAAAAGAAAAAAAAAGGGCAGATCTTATTAAAAACCATTTACATACCCAATGGTATGAAAGTGTCACCGCCTCCCCGCGCAGATAACAGCCTATCACAACCCGCCCTCTAATTTCTAAGGCTTTACTCCGACTTGCTACTTCCACCTTCTTGTAAAAAGTCGGCGCTGCGTGTGTGCTCCTTGCTCGCCGCCTGTGTGTGACTCGGGGCGCTGTGTGTGCGTCTGTCTGCGCTGGGGGATGCGGGGGATGTGGCCCTTCCAAGAGCCGTTCCGAGCCCCGAGCCCGGCACCCCGAGCCAGCCGGGTTTGTCCCGCCGGACCCCGCGCCAGAAGCCGGGCGGAGCTGCCCGGGCGGAGCTGCCCGCGTACCCGGGCTCGGGGTGTCCGTGTGCGGCTGCTGGCGCTGGGGGCATCTCCGGGGCTGTTTCTGTACCCGCGGAGCCTCCGCGCCCTCCTCCTGCCGGGCGGCACTGCTGCCCCCGCACCTTCCTGCCCCGCTGTCCCCAATTTTAGTCCCTCCGGGGCAAACCCCGGCTGTGCCCGGGGAAGGTGCGCGCAGAGGCGGCGGCGGCAGCTCCTGCCCCGCTCGGCTCCGGAGCAGAGAACGACCCGCAAGCTCCGCCGATCGGTCACAGGGGAGAGCTCTCGCTCCGCGCACCGCGGCTGCGGCTGCGGCTCCCGCTCCGCGCCCGCCCAGCCCCGGCTCCGCAGCCTTGCCTCCATCCATCCCTCCCTCCGCTCCGCGGCTTTCCCACGCTTGCCGCGGGGAGCGGCACCCCCGACCCACTGCCTCGCAGGGATCTGTGCCCTTCGCTTTTTCATTTCCTCAACTTTTTTTTGGTTTAGGTTTTTTTTTTTTTTTTTTTTTTTTTTTTTTTTTTTTTTTTTTTCTTTTTTCTTTTCCCGGCCCAAGGTTGGAAGGGCTCTGGAAGTTTTCTATCCCGTTGAGAAAACGCGATCCGTGTGGATAACTCTACAAACCCCTCCTGAGCTCGCCCTACTTCTCCCGGCAACCACAGGGATCTAGTGTTCCCAAAAGTGGCCACAGGCGTTTCCAAGGCACAATTACTCATCACCTATACGGATTAGTATATATGCAGAAGCTCTGCTTTGCTGTGGTTGTGATACAGAAAATATATTTTTTCATAGTTATTTTGGCAACATATTTATGTCCATAGATTCTTTTGGCTTCCTTCCCCTCTTCTTTAGTTGGCTCTAATACAATCCCAAAGAGCCATTGCAAAGGTGCTAGAAAAAAGGCAAGGAGTTGTTTTATATCCAAATGCTGTATGTCTGACAATCATGATTTATTTCATTTCAAACAAGAAGATACCTTTCCACTTTTAATTAGTCACACTAAAAATTTTACAGTCACCTCTCTTCCTACTAAAATAAAATAAAAAGTTAATTAGGACAAACTAAAATAAGTCATTGGAAGCTACCAGTTTAAGGTCACTTAAAATAGTCCAGGGTTATTTATAATGTCAAAATAAAATTTTCCACTGAGTGCCCTAACAAAGTTTCAGGTATCTGGCACAGCTGATTTTCAGTCTCTGTGCAAAAATATCTTTCTGCTGAACATTTACACATTTAACAGGAACTTACTACAGTCTGGAACAGATCACGGCTCAGAGCTCTAGAATTTTATTTAAATGGTTATGGACAAATTAATAAAAGTACCAGTAATGTTTATGGACCTACATAAAAGCTGGATGGGATTTTTCAGAAGTCATTCATGTTATGATATATATAATCTGGAACATTGGCTTGGATTTGGCTGGAATGGTGAGCAACCCTGCTGCTCGGCTTTCCTCGGGTTTTATTTCAGAACTTCTCGGAATTTTAGCACTGGTTGCAAAATGGGTCATATTTTAAGATTTTAGAGAATTGTAGGAGGTTGGTGAAAAAATGTGCTTGCGCTGCAAGTTATATCTTAACAAACACCTTCAGATCCACTTTACAGTATCGAATTTTCATTAGTATGGCTGTGCTTGCTGCAATTTATATTGTCTTTTAGCTTTTTCACTTTTAACTGTGTTATGAATACAGCCATAATTAGACGGCTTTTGGACAAAAAGGTAATGTTTTAAAGAGCACTGAGTTTGTTTACCATCACATTTCTAAAACATAGGCCCAGTATGCTCCTGTTGTAAGTACTGGGTGCTCAGGATGAAAAATAATTATCAGATATGAAAGATTCAAACCTGGATGGTGTTCCCTAAATAAATAGTTTTGATGCCAGTTTGCTGGGCTGGAATGTGCTGCAAATACAATGAATACAGAATTTATTTTGAGCCTCTCTGTGTATGTAAATAGCCTTTGTGAAACGGGAATAAATGAATGGGTTCACTGGGTTTGTTGTTGTATTTGATATTTTTAGCCAGAGCGACTACAGCAGTGTCAGCAATTATTACTATAGTGAAAGAACTGCCAATATTCTTGTTTCCAACATCTACCTTCCCCAAGTTTCTTATTCACTAGTGAAAATGTGCATTGAGCCAAAATATGTGAACTTAAGTAAACTTAATGCTAGAGCAGGTTTTGCCCGAATTTCCATTCATTTCAGTAGGGGCAAGATAAGCTCCAGTGTCTCTTGGCAGCACTTTACTTTCGCTTTGGTTGGAAGTTGACTGTTTGCCCAGCTATTCTTTGCTTTTTCTTAAGTATGACAAATAGTAACTCTAGATTAGCACGTTATTTGGTCTGCTAAGTAGGCGTGTGGTAATGAGTTCTGTAACTGCAGCATTCTTACTCAGACTATGGACTACTATGGTTTAACTACTGAGTCCCTTCCCCACAGATTTACAGCCCAGATAAAAGAAGATTCTTTGTGTCCTGAAATTAGTTGAAAGCATTTAATATTTCAGCATCATACACTGCTTTTTAGCATTTATAGTTCCCAATACAAACAAAAGCATAAAGATTTGATAGACAGGCTACAAAATGATTGCATTAAAAAAAAAGAACTTGAGAATTTTACTTTTCCCCCCAGCATTTTCAGTAGGAAGTGAGGACTGAGAGCTGAGACTATTGTGTTCTGTCTCAGGATCCGATGCTGAATGCTCTGGGATCTCAGACAAGATTTTTAGCAAGTTTTCCTTCAGTATAGAATGTGGTCCTAACTACTACCCGTATACATTTTGAGATAGAAAAATATGTATATAAATTCTCAGAGGTCCAAAGATGAGCAGGGCTTGGCATCCAGTAATACCAGGAAAAAAAATTGGAAATACGTTAGGAAACCTGCCCTGTCCCTGCTGAAAAACTGTTGGCTTTTCCACAGCACGCAGCAAAACATGGGCTGTACAAACAACAAATTTTACTGCTTCTGTATTTTTCCTAAATTATATATTTTCTGCTTCTCTTAAGCAGGGACTCCAAGCCCATGATATGGGTCCTACTGTAGAGTTCTCCCATTTCCCTCCCTGCAGCCTCTTTTGTCCCACTGGGATTGCACGTATTTCAGAGAGGTTTAAAGCAGCAAATGACAATGTCATCATCATGAGGAGCAAGAAATGTCGGCCTATTGTCATCTTGTAACAGCGTTGGAAAGAGAAAGTATGACCTGTCCTTTCTGGCACTAAAAACCTGAACAAGTAGTAGGATTAGAAAAATGTATGGCCTGTCTTTCTCAAATAATTTTTTTTTGATCGCAAAATGCAAACTAAAAATTAGCTTAAGGAAGTTGCTAGGGTCCTCATCGTTATGGAAAAACTGTAATTTTTCATGGCAAGACCAACTTTGTCCCTTTCCATTAATTCTCCTTCCAGCTTCAGTTTAAATAATTTCAGAGTGAGGAAAAGGTGTTTTTTTTTTTTCCCTTGGATGCATTCAGATGAAATCAGTATATTGTGTTAGACATATAAAGGCTCAAAAATGATAACTTTTTTTTTTTTCTTATTTCAGCATATGTAAAAGCAGCATGAGCCAGAAACTTCACAGTTATTTTTTCTGTTGACCTTAGTGAAGACTGGTTCTCTTGACTAACTGTGGGGAAAGTGGGTGGTATAGCTGCAATTAAAAAGTGTTTATACCTCTGGAACCTTGCAGAGTCCCTAAATTTGCATGCTGTTTTTTAAGAGTCTAATGAAGTGCTGTCTGGCCAGATACAAGCTCCATAAGGCTCACGCAGGAGATACTACAAGATGTAAGTCAGTCTTGAGTGGGAGAGGGGTTTTTAATGTTTCTAACCACAAGCACAGCAGCAGATCCTTGCATTTATTCTCTCAATGTTGCAATGGTAACGATTCCCATTGTAAATCTATTTTCAATAGCATGGATGGCAGGAAAAAAATTTCTTTGTTAATAACACAAGACTTGAAGCTGAAGTATTAGAAAAACACTGAATAGTGTCAGGCTTGTTCTAAAGAGGATGAAAACAGACAACTGTGAAAGAGATGGTGCAGTCTAAAGGAGTGAAATACAAAGAAGCATATGGTAACAGCAAATATTGAACAAGCATAATGGGCAAAGCAAATCAATACTTTAGGTATCATAACAATTTTTTTTTGCCTTTTCTTTCCTGAAAATTCACTCAGGGCATCAAGAATAATCTTATTTATGGTGTGACATGATGTAATCCTGAAAATGCTGAGCATACATCTTAGCAGAAATACGTGTGTGCCCCACATCAGTGTGGGGCCTTCAGCCCTTGAGTGTGGAGGCAGAACAGCAGCAATCCCTTGAGTGCTGTAGAATTGGCAGCCAAGTCACAGGAGACAACAGTGCCAGTCCCAAAACAAGCCATAAGGACAGGTGACAAAACATTACACATCACTGGAATGATTCTCTCTAGTAATAGAAGACAGATCTGGCAGAAAAAAATGTTATAGGTGAAGCTGCCAGCAGTATCTGCAGCTAAACTTGTCTACCACTTTCCAGTATAAGACCTTGTTTTCAGTCACACAATGTTGCCAATTTTTAGCTGTTCAGGATGATCTTTTCAATCCTGAGTCTGCCTCAAGCTGAATTTTTTGGAAACTTGCAGCATAAATACTTTTGCTACTTCTAAGATTGGCATTAAGAGAAAACACATTGTTTCACAATATTTTAAGATTTCAGCCCAATATCTATTTCAGAGCTGGGATGGGAAATTTTACTGAGTAGGAGAGGAATATGGAGGAAAAAGCAGATAAGTTCCTTTTGTTGTCCCTGACCAAAAGGATCCACCCGAACTTGGCTGAGTTAGAAGCTGCTGAAAATTGTTGAGGTTTTTCTTGCGCGTGCTCAGTACAGATGGAGGAGCTGGCAGCTGAATTTTGCAAAGCCTCCATGGCAGCACTGGGCTTGCTAGACTGGATTGGATCTGTAGTCAGTCTAGTCTGACCAATATTATCCCTGACAGTAGGCTGCACTGTTTTAGAGGAAAGGATAAGAAACTCTTGAGTCAGCAGATAGAGATGGGATCTCTGCCTCCTTTAAGGTCTCATCCTAGTTACTAGTAGCTTAGAAAAAATACAATCAGAATGACTGTCAGCAGTTCACTTTTAAATTGTGTCTTTTAGAAGTCTATAATTCAACCATAAAAATTCCTTACAGGCTGAAATCTGGCTTATACTCTTAGTTCAGAAGTCAAAGTTCTCTACAGATTTTTTTTCAGTAGTCTGTTTTGAAGTGATAGAAAAAATAGTTATGTACAAATTCTGGACTTTTCTTTTACAACACACTTCATCATTCAGTTATGATAAGCATGGTAAATTCTAAACTATTTGTTTCAAATGCTGGTCTGGCCCTGGAAGGATCAAGAATAATTAAAATCTTTGCCATTAACAGTAGACATTCAAATGTGAACAAGGTTCTCTGACCTTGGGATATTAGGAGCATTATGATATTAGGAGCGTATGTGATGTAATACCAAAACCTGTTATTCTAGTTTACTATATAAATATTTATATAGTTTATTAAATCCACATATTGTAAAGCAAGGGAGAATCCTCTGCCTTCTCACACAATTCATCATGAAGACAGTCACTAAGATGTCCTCCTATTTGAAATATAAGAAGAATGACATAACCTGGAAGTATTCAGGAGGAACAAGCAAGAGGTCCTCAGAGGGGGCAAAACAGATGCAATGCCTTTCTTGGAACACCACAGCAGCTCTCATTCATTACTATCAAGCTTCCATTTGTAGTGGAGAAGATAGAGGAGCTCTTCCCATCCCTGGAATGCTTTCAAAGATACTGTGCTTGGCACCCTGAGGTTAGCGTGATTTTTGAGCAGATAAAAGCCCGTTACATGAAAAGGCAGATCCCACCCTCCTTTTTTTTTTCTCCTTTTTTTTCTTTTTTAAACTTGTTAAGAAAGAAAATGCTTATTCTGTCTGCAGTCCCACTGATTTTAATGGGAGCCTTCATGGAATAAGGTGCTGCTTCATGTAAGAGAAGCAGAGGCAAGACTTCAGCTACCTTGCTTCTTCCAGTTACTCACCTTATCCTTTAATATTTTCATGTCCAAATATCTATCTTGGTGAAGAACATGTTAAGTCTTTCAGCTCATTATTTCCACTACATTTTAGAGAGCTGGAATAATTTATATTTTTAGGCATGAAAAAGCCATCTTCCACTGTTTTTGACAATTGAAGAACATGGACTGAGGGAAGCAGAGGAAAGCTCTATTTACTAAACACCACATGTAGATTGCCACTGATAGTTTTTCTAAGGAAATTTATGACCTGTGTGGAGTAAATAAGCTCCCTTTTTGGTAAAGAATCTGCAGCCAATCATTCATGCTTGCTTAGAGACGTTACTGTTCATGTTGCTTTTATGTGGAAGCCTACAGTAAAGGGTGATGTTATGTCTAAAATAGACAGTTGGCAGCTAAAAAAGAAAAAAAAAAGCTATTTCTAACATTACTTATCATGAGAGTCTTGCTAGATTATGGCACATTTACTCTGGTTTAGGAAAGAAAGAAAAGATAATGACAGGACAATTATAATTCTTGTAACTAATATGTTATCTTCATGCACGCACTTGCATGCCCAGCTCCATTTACTGGCAAGTTATGGCATTTTACACATCTGAAATAAACAGAGAGCTCTCAGTGTGTTCAGAATGTTTAGTAAATGTCTGAAAGCTGTTTGCTCTGTATCTCAGGGTAAATGAGAATGGGACAGACACGGCTTCTCCTGGTTGCCCTCCCTGTATTCCAATCATCATGCTCCTTTCATGCTTCCATTCCTCTCCCCATTTTATATTCTGTGTCCAATAGAGACATAACTATTTAAGGCAATAATGAAAACTAAGTGAGAAGAAGTAGTAAGAAGGTTTACCATGTTTACAAAAATATGTGTTTCTCATGTACAAGTAACTCAGTGGCTTTCAGCTCTACCTCTCTTGATTTACATTGGTGTGAAAGGGGAACTGGGCTGTTATTAAGTCTACCTGATTTAATAGATGCACACAATGTGTTTGCTTATTTTCTACTATCATATGTGAAATTATCAATACAAGCTTCATTAATTCTACATTCCACATCAAAAGTATTTTGAATTTAAAATGAATAAGTGCCTTTCTGAGTGATGATCCTTTGTCCTTAACTCACCTCACTTCAGCATGTGGGGCCTGTAATGTTACCAGGGCTCTGCCTTCTCTAGAAGAATTACCTGTTTTTGATGAGGGGTGTCAAAAATAGTTTTCCACCCTCAGATCCACTCAAGTACTAGTAAAAGTAGCTGCCTCACTGGTGTGGACGAGGTCAGGTCAGTTTACTGCTTACCATAGCCCTGCTGAGGGCTGCATGGGATTTGCCTCAGAGTGTGCAGACGAATTTGTTACAATAGGTGTTGAACTCACTGACTTTGTCCACACTGGATGAGAAGTTGTTTTCAACCCTGCTTCAAGATGTCTGGAGAGTGGGTGGGCGTTTTGACAGCAGTTGTCAAAAACACCTTGTTTCTCTGGGGCAGGTACATGCCTGCCAAAATATCCATGCTCTAAAAGGCCCAAATTAGTAAACCTGGGATAGTGCAAAGTCCTCTCTGACAGCATGGCCTGAGAACTTCTGTGCTGGTGAACACTTGCAGGATGTCAGATGATGAGCAGGACTTTTAATGTACAGTCCCTTATCATCTACATCAATACAGAATTGAAGGCCACAAGCCAATTGCCAAAGATGTTGCTAATTTAAAGAACAGTTAGTGGAAGAAAATAGCCATGCTGTAAGTAAGTGATCACAGCTCTCACTATGTAAGGCTGCTGACATAACAAATAATGCTGAGTCTTGCAGGCTCTTCATACACTATGCACACTTCTGAGCCCATGTGAAAAAACAAGAAACTCACCAAACTAGACTGGGTTGGGTATCTCTGTTTCTTAGATGATTGCTAATAATTGACCAGTTCTGTGGAAGCATAATAGTATAATCCATAAGAAGTGGATTGTACAAGAGGTTTTATTTTTCTATGGTATTTATTTTTGCAATTATGCAAAGAATAAGCTGGCATATGAGGAAGGAAACTGAAGGAGAAGTTATTTTTCAAGTGGATAAAAGAAGATGCTATTTTGTACAGAACAACTTCTAGTTGACCTTTGCAATAAATGCCATAAAATACTATTTTGGCCACAAATGGAGCAACATTTTTAGAAGGATTAATGTTTAATCTGTCTGTCTGTCTGTCTCTCTGTGCAGGATTTTAAAAAGGCTGGAGGAAGCTAGCAGTCCACTTTCACTAATAATTATTAGTAAAACTTTAAAACTGTGTAAGATCTTTCTCTGCTGTGCTGGATGCCATTAGCATTAGCACATTATCACAGAAAAGGAATCAAAGGTAGACAGTGAAATTCATAAGAAATCTTCCAAAAGCCTTCTATCCCTCAAAAACTTTAATTCTGAACAAGATCCTGACTTGTCACAAAACCCACTAAAATGTATGAACTTTCAGTAGGCTCACAGAGTTGATAACAGTCTGAGTATTTTTTGATAATGATAAAATACAGAGCTGTATTAGATTGGAGAGAGCAATCTTTGAAGAATTTTGAAATCCTGGAGATTCAAGGGCATCGATCACTACACTTATACTTGCAGGACTTTTTTTCTTTCTTTTGAGTTGAGTTTTTTTGGTAATTTTCACTTTTTTTTGGCATTGTGTCCTTTTTTTTAGCATTGGTAGAGGCTTCTATCACACTGCATGTCCTGTCACACAATATTGCATGAGTACATGCAGCCATCCCATGTCTTTCCTGGCCCTGGATGTTAGATGAATGTAAGCCTTAAAAAAAAGACAATAAAAAATCTAAATACTTTACAAATACTTTTTAAAGGAGGGATAAAAGAGGTAGGAAGCATAGGGAAAGAATCTCTCCTGATTCAAGAGCTCTATTTGGCACTCTGTAGACATTTCCCAGTAAAAATGCTGTAGCTGATCCCAGCTGTAATACTGGCTCATTGGAAAGGTTGACTGGGTATGTCCTTTGGCTGATCTGAACACACTGTGTATAGTTTAAAATCAACATCCTGACTTTTTCGTAATTTAAAAACCATATCTAAATCATTAGTGTAAGTGTATTTTAAAATGGCTCTGTATTTTCCATCATGATACTAAGTTGAAACTGGCAGAATGGAAACTGGAGAGAAGTTGCAAAGAAATAAAAAAGTATCCTGCTCTGCTTCTCAGCTACAGGAATGACCAAAGCTGCCAGAGAAGCACCTCATACAAAAGGAAGACTGTCTGGGGAAGAGGTAAGGATATCCTCAGGACCTCTGTTGAAAGCAGTACTTCTCATCCAAAAGAAAGATGGAAATATGTAATTGTACCCTTCCTTTAAAACCAGGTCTTGCTGCTTTCCTGTGTGTTACAGATCACACATTATTTTACATTGGAAGTTTGGTGCTAAAATCTAAAACCTAAGGGCCAAGTTCTGCCCTTAGATACACATGCACCAGTCCAATGAGCTCAAAGAGAGCTGTGTTCATATGTTTAGAAATGGAATTTGGCCCTAAATATTTAAATATTTATTCAGAGGAAAAAAAAAAAAAGCTTCTCTGATATATTTGTATCTCATATCTAATGTACACAGATTACCATCACTGGGCACCCACCCTGAGAAATAAGAAATGTTAGAGAACCATAAACTCAGTATTATACCTGCTCTGCATGGTCAAATAACATGAATTTGTTTCAGAACATTAAGGAAATTAAATCTTTAGCAACCTGTGTCTGATGTTATTTATTCTGCAGTCCAGTAGTAATTTGATGCAAATTGCTGGCGCTATTCCTACATTTCAAGAAATTACTATTTTGAATGGACTGATTCTGGAAACTTTCATTATAGGAATATGCAATCCAGAAGGAAATAATGTCCTCTGCTTATATTTTTTTCTGCAGAAGAAAGCTCAGTGTTCTGGCTAATTTTCACTTATCTTCCAAAGGCTTATGACTGGAGTCCATAATAATCTAACCATGTCATATGGAAATGGTTAACCTGAGGATCCCACCTGTTCTCCCTGGCAAATGACCCAGATGTGCTTTTGCTAAGGATACAAAGGATTCAGAAACCTGCAAATTTTCCTCAAGCAACATAATACTCCAATTTGTATATCTAACGTTAAAGTGAAAAGTAACTATATATAACTGCTATTTTCCTTGGACAAATGACAGCTAGAGGAGAGCTGAGTTCCAGGTTCAGACACCTAAATTTGGTTGACTAAAAGTAACTGTTTATATTTATGCCAGCTATTTAAGCTACCATGACACTCAATAGCAACTTAAGGCTCAATTCACTTGCCTAAAATTAAGTCCAATGCCATTACAGCTGCCTTGGGCTACCAAAAAAATCGCCATGGAGCTGGCACATCTGAGTCAGGATCTGTGTGAGGTGCTTTGGAAAGGCAGGTGGAGGGTGACAACACAGCCCAGAGGACTTGACAAAGAATAGCCAAGCTCAGCCCTCACAAATGCAGTCAGTGGCTTCTACAGAGCAAATCTAATGGTCACACAAAGAGGTTTGCTTTTGGAGGAACTGGTTTCTTGCCTGCATTGACCATGGGGACTGGGTTTCCATTGAAACCTACTCCTTATATCATAGTTGCCAGAACAGATCCTGGTTTTAGGATAAGCAGTATGCTGCTGCTTCAGTCCGGCTTAAGCCACCTTGGTTGTGCATTTTGGGCAGTACAGTGGTTTCAGTGAAATGCTGGCAGGCAGGAGAGCCAGAGTGATGGCCAGATGTGATTACAGGGGTGATGAGTCTCTCCTGATGTTGTGCTTCAGGAAGCTCCTTGAGATCCATCTGGACATTTAGCCAACCCTGCTACCTGCCCCTTAGCTAGAGGAGTCCCTAAGTGTTGACTCTTTACATTGCTTGGGAGAATTCACACTCGTCTGCTTTTACTGCTCTCATTTTCAGGTGATAAGGATATCCAGCATACTGTCGAAGTGCTCTTTTCAAAGCTGCATGGTTTTTTGGGCACAGTCAGTTTCATAAGAAAGACTCTGCACCAAATCTCACTTTCTGTTTTTAGAGTCTTTTTGCTGGAGTTCTTTAACCATAGAGGTCACACTTGAACATCTCTGGCTCTAGATGTGCAATGCATGATGTTGCCAAAATGCTGTGACCTCTGTGGGAAGAACAAAAACACGTTAAACTCATTAATACTCAAGGCCAGTTGGGCCTCCTACCCAAGTCTTGCCTCACTACTAAGAAGGTGAGTTAAAAGTGATGCAGGAGCAAGAAATTCTTCGCTGTTACAAATCGTGTTTTTGGTTTGCTCTGGTGGTTATCTTGGTTGAGATCAAACCTCAAGCATTACTTCAGATAACATACAACTATTAGCATATGCTTCCTTGATTGTGTGTGGCAACTCCCAGCCTCATTTGTGGAAACCATGGTTTTGAAAAGGGCACAGCAAACAAGTACTATTTAAGGCATAGTCTAAGGGCAGCTGACTGGACAGACTGGAGGAGTCAGTGACTGGAAAAAGGGGCCCCCTAAAGTAGTTTTTCTTCAAGTGCATTGATTTAGATCAGTCAGGAACAAAATCCTGCTTTTATCTTGTTTTATGTTTAATTCATATGCTGCTTACTTAAGGGCGTGCCTATGGGGTTGGCTTCTGAGACAAGTGTTAACACATGTCCAAAATGGCTACTACAGATTGAAGGCCTTGGTCACAACTGGATTACACAAAACAAAGCTCTGTCCTCAAGATCACGGTGCTACCTAATTCTGTCTCTCCAGGTCTTTAACTTCCAGCAATTGGAATTGCCTCAAATCCATTTTGGCATGGAATATATAATTATTTTCATATTGTGTTAGTCTACTCTCCTGCTTTCATCCCTATGAGCCAGGAGTGAATAAGAGTTGGCAACTTTATACTCAACTATTATATTGCAGAGTACACTTTAATCAGCACCCTAATAAATAGCACGCCCAATTAATTGGGATATTTGCCAGCAATCCAATTCCTTTCCCTGCGCTTCAGTGGCTGTAAATGATGGATAAATAGCATTCTTGCTGTTGTCTGCAAGCATATTTGCTGTAATTAACAGGTATGAGTTGGTGTTTTCTGGCATGTGTTTCCTCAGTAGCTTGCTCTCTTTTTAGTAGGCTCCCTGTTCCATGCAGTTACTAAAAATAAAGAGCAGATTTCCCTTTCACTATTTGCTTAAATCAAGATAGCTTTTTTGCATTTTAAAGAAAAAGAGTAAACTATCCATTACATTGCTATATGGTTTTGACAATTAAAGGTAATAATTCAATTAGCGTATTTCTGGTTTAATTAGTATGGTAAAGAGGTCTTTGCAACACCATGGAATAATTTACAATAAAGGAGGGATTTCTGCTGCAGCTCTCTAAGGCTACTTTTTTTGACCATGGGTTGCACGGTGGTTGGCTTTAAAGTGGTATTTCCTTGAGGGGGATCCACAGAAGTACAATCTATTTTCACAAACTGGTATATGCTATGATTTACAGTAGACATGTGACAATTTCTCTTAGTTGGACATCCTTTGCCAAAAAAGTAAATAAAAATGAACACGTTAAACTTTTCTAATCCCTGCATTCCTCACAGATTGCTTTAGTGGCAACTGAAAAAAATATTGGAAGCAAATGAATATGAAAAGGGAAATGGTACTGGAGAAATCTCAACAAGGGATCTTAAAAACCAGGATGGCTATGGATCAGCAAAGGGTAGAAACATTCATGTAATTGAAGGAGAACATAATTTGTGGGTTATCTGAAAAAAATTGTCCGGGTTGGCATTTACTTTGACTTGCTGGCAGGAGGAAAAGAAACCGCCCTGTACCACTGCATAAGGTTCCTTATTAGTTGTGGCTTCTGCAGAGGCTCTGTCTCCTCTTTGGAGCATGGAGGATTTCTTTCATTACATAATCTGGATTTTTTTTTTTAATAGATTGAATTTTTTTTCTCCTGTGTGTGCAAATTCTCTTTGCCCCAATGCTTCTATACTGAGGTTATTATGCAGAAGGAATGCAAGCGTCTAGAGTAACAATGGTTCATTTTCCTTTAATGACTTTGTCGACAGGATGGAGACATTTTTGTGGTGTGATGAATTCACTCGGTCTCCCGTTGTGTTTTCTCCACATGCTTTGGAAACTCTCTCTCTCTCCGAGAATTGTGGCCATCCACTCCAGCAAGAGCTTCATTACTTTATATTCATTGTATTTAAATGACACCCCAGTGGTACTGACCTCCTGGGATGATTGATGTAAATTATATGCTATGTAGGGGGAAAATAAAATCTTTTTCTGACTTTTTATGTTCTGCAGAGAAATAAAAAGTGAAAACAAATGACAGAGAAAATCAGGCCTATTCAAAGTGAAACTTTGTAAGCATTATGGTTTGAGCAGACTCCAGTTTGGGAAAGTGCTGAGACAGTTCATAATGACCTCATGATCTGAAAGGTGACCTGAGAAGGGAGAAACAATTTTGTATGTGCCCTTTTTCGGTTCTGTATAATACATAACAAGAACTTGATCATGGCTTTTTTTCCCTCTTTGCAAGTATTGCAAGAATTCAGACTTGAGCAGGGAGCAGCCTCTGCACTTATACCAGCTAGACAAAGGCACAGTACTAGAAGGGACACCTCAGTGTTCCTTCCTCCTGTCTTCTAGCACATTTTCTCATATTGACTTTGGATTTTGTAGACAGTAGGTATCTGTCTTTTCCAATTATTCTGCTAGGAGTTATTACCTACAGAAGGGGTAACAGGGGGAATGTTCTCTCATCAGCCCAGCTCATCATCGGGCAGGAGCTTCAATCCCTCATGAACAGGTAACTTCTCACTGCAGACGAAAGGGTTCTGCACAGCAACACAATTTGTCAGGAAATGTTTCTGTCAGTGCTTTTTCAGGCACCTCACCAAGTCACACTGCCTCTATCCAAGCTCCTGGAAGTTATGTAGTTCACACTGGACATGCTCAACCATATTATCCCAGAAACTCCCCTATTAAAATCACCATATGGAACTGGCATAGTAATTTCTCTATTTTTTCTATGTTCTTATATTATTCTGTCCTACCAATTATGAGATATATAAAGATATGCATAGAAATGTCAGTGATATGCTGCCTTGCCTTCCTCAGTTTAATGTAAGGTTCTGACAAATCACAGAATTTGGCTAAAAACTCGAGTCGCCTTGAGTTTTTCTGCAGTACTTTTCATAACCTGACAGAATGTTTTGATTCTCCTTTTTGCCAGGAAAATGCTTATTGATAATCCTGCTTTGGCTGGGGCTGCCCAGATATTTTAAAATGTATAACAGGAAGGAACTATTCAGGCCATCCTCCTCACAGCAACGACTTAAAACTTTGCTGTGCAGGCAAGAATCAGCAGAGTGAGGCCTCTCATTCTCGAGGATAATATCTTGGTGTTTTGCCCTGTTGCTGTCAGTGCTCAGGCTGGTATCAGCTTTACTTCCATAATGGTAAGCAGCAGCAGCAGAAGGGAGAGGGACTGGCAGCAATCGGCAGCGAGTTGCAGAATCACCTCGTCTTTCTGAGGCTGATGTGGGAGGTGGGAACAGGGAGGAAGCAATGCAGAGGGGATTGACAGAATGTTTATATGAAGTAGCAAGAAGGACGGGGAGTGAGTGGTAGCCAAAAAAAAAAAAAAAAAAGGAAGGGCAGCAGAAGTCAGCTAAGGGAGAAAGAAAATAAGATTACTTTCTACTAAACTGGAATTCAGATAGTCCCTAGAGTGTTAAGATCACTGCAGTGGTTAGTTGCCAGAACTTTCTTCTTCCTTCTTTTTTTATCCAGACCCCCAAAGAAGCAAAATGCTGAGATTTACATTAAATTACAGTCTCTAAGCTGTCAGTTTCTTAGAATAAATCCTAGCAAAATTATATGAATACTGCTTGGTGTGCAGGAATTTGAATTAAAAGGTGACTAAGGATGGCAAAGTAAAAGAATGCAACTTTTGAAGTTATACACCCCACAAACTTTTGAGAAAAGTAAGATTTTTTTCACAGCACTACTGGTTACTCCATTTATCTCTGTTGGTCTCATTTATTAGTTCCACTTTATACCATGGCACACATCAGCCTGTCTCCCAACAAACCTGCACGTGATGAGCAGAATGATCAAACTAAACTCACAGAAACCTACTATTAGGAGGTGTCCAAGGAAGAAAAGGTTGAAAGGAAGAAGGAAACGTTAAAAGAAAGGACAGGTGGGCTAATGCTCCAGCTCACCTAGTCATGCCCCTCCCCATCAACCCCTTGAGCTGGCAGGATACAGGAAGAAGAAAGCCACCATTGCCAGGAATCAAGAGGAAAACATGGGTATATAAACACACCAATGCACTGAATCAGCACAGCAAAGAACAAAATACTTCAGCTCGAAGGAACCTACAACAATCATCCAGTAATGGTCAGGCAGTCCAACTGCCTGATCATGTCAGGACTAACCCAATGTTCCAGCATGACCAAAGTTAGAGCATAATGATATTGTCCTAATGCCTCTTATACACTGAGAGAAGTAGAGCGTCAACCACCCCTCCATAAGCCTGTTCCAGTGTCTGACCACCCTCTCAGTTAAAGGGATGCTTCCTAATGTCCAGACTAAATCTTCCTGGCTCAGCTTTGAACTATTAATCTCATGGCTGAAATAGTACAACTGGGTATTGCTGTAGTAGGATCTATTGGTGTTTCCAAGGGTAAAGATGAACGCAGGTAGCTGTTGCTTGCTCTGCTATTTTTGAACACCTGTACAAGGCTGTGGCTGCAGAGACAAGGGTGTGCTGGCAGCTGTGCTGAGCCCAGACACCTGTGTACGCCCACACCTCCCTGCTGCAGGGACATCCAGCTGTCTCTCCCAAAAATCCTCTGGCTTCTTGGACTGATAGCAGCCCTGGAGCCCCCTCCTGCTGCCCTCCAGCAATGCCTGGTGCTGAAGGTGAAGGAAAAGGTGGTCATGGTCCATCAGACAGCACCTGCAACACCATCCCTGGAGGTGTTTAAGGAAAGAGTGGATGTGGCACTGAGGGAAATGGTCTGGCTCACAAGGTGGTGATCGGTCATAGGCTGGACTCGACAGTCTCAGAGGTCTTTTCTAACCTGATTGTGTTATTCACAGAACCACAGAACTGTCAGAGTTGGAAGGGACCTCTGGAGATCATCCAGGCCAACCCCCCTGCCAAGGCAGGATCACCTGGAGCAGGTGAACAGGGTACACGAACGCGTCCAAGTGGGTTGGGATGTCTCCAGAGAGGGACAATCCACAAAAACCCTGGGAAGCCCGCTCCACGGCTCTATCACCTTCAACGTAAATACGTTCTTCCTCATATCTAGGTGGAACTTGTTTTGTTTCATTTTATGGCCACTTCTCCTCGTCCTGGGCACCACTGTAAAGAGCCTGGCACCATCCTCCTAGCACCCGCCTTTGAGATATTCACACGCATTAATCCCCGATGATCAGGCGAGCGGCGGGCCGAGGGGCACGGCGGCACCGGGGGCGGGAGGGGGCGGGAGG
>WBNO01012028.1:389384-412509 GCA_013400575.1 Peucedramus taeniatus
TCCTCCCCTGCACATCTCAGCCTCCTCATCCATCCATCCATCCATCCCCAGGGGTGAGCCTTTGAATGAGTCACCAGAGAGAGCACGCAATTAGAGAGTGTGTTGCTGTTAATTAACTTAGTGAGGCTGCTCGTTGTTGGGGCCTTCAGGAGCATTAACGGGGCGGTTCCTGCCCGCGGTACCTGCGGGCTGGGGTGCGGGGGGCCCGGGGGCGCGGGGTTTTCTGGTGGCCTTCAGTGTTACATTGGACCCTGCCCCATCCTCTTCGTTTTGTCGTCTTGCAACTGATCTAGGAGGTGTTCCTAGGACTCTTTTTTTTTTTTTTTTTTTTTTTTTTTTTTTTTAATACAATTTTTTAAAGTATTCTTTGAAATAATGTGATAGCGGCCGAGCTTTGGCCTGCAGTACACTGAGCTCTGCTGGGTGTTGTTAATTTCTTCGTGTCACTCTGATGTTGTGAAATGTGACTAGTTCATAAATTTCATCTGCAGGAAATGGATTTTATTTATTCTGCCTGAACAGGTGTGGTGATTCCCTAACTGGAATCCTGTGATATTCCTTATTTGGAATCCTATGCATTTGGCTGCTCATTCTTGATGAGAAAATTTGGATGCATACATTGGTGCCCTAACTTAATGGTATTCCTGATATGCCAGAATGTTCTCATAAGGTTTGTAGTGTTCCTTATAGAAAGTATTAGTCCTTACAGAAGTTACTGGTAAATGTTAAAAGCCTAGGACTGACAGTCCGGAAGAATGCTCCTCTGTGTTAGCTATAAGCAATTTTTCCACTTCAGAATATTTTTATACTTCCTGTTTACAGATCAACTGCTTCTGAGTTCCTAGAAATTACACAAATGGATGATCTGCAGCCGATGACTGCAAAGCACACATACATGCAAAATATATATTACTGTGTTTGTGAAATGACAGCAGGAGCCTGATGTTGCAGACAATGCAAGTTTGCTGAATGGCATTAGTGTTAGTGATTTATTTTGAGACATTTGATTTCCTACAAATGAATCTGTTTCAAGGTTTGCAGCCGTGTTGGTGTTTTGCTAAAATTTTCTTTTGAAGTGTTTTATGTAACTCCCACATCATTCTCTTTCTTGGTACAGGCCTCGCTTTCCCTTTGGTTTAAGGCAGCAGTGCTTACTTGGCAGGATGCAGTGCAGTCACCCTCTCTCCCTTTTTGCATATCTTTCTTCACTGTTGGCCAGATCCAAGTGATGTGGAAGGCAGTGCCAGTCCTTTTGTTAACTTTGGTGGACTTTACACAGGCTCCTATTTGCATGTTACTAATATACAAATCATATTTGTTTTTAGTTTGGTTCCTTTTTATCCTGTGTATTGTATCCTATGTAGGTGGGAATGTTGATGGCAAAAGTAGCATTCCCAACTGTAAAAGGATAAGATTATGTTTTTTGAAAGCCCTATCTCTGCTTGTGGAAATTTAAAATAATTAGTTTTCAATTAGATAAAGAGCTTAGCTGTGATGATTGTGAAGAAAAGCTTGAGGACTAACCAGAGTATACTGAAACTGCAGGAGCAAAAGCTCAAAGTTGTGTCTCTGAGAAGTAAACAAGAAATCCTTCAGTGGCATTTAACTTGTGATTTTCAAATCTATGGTTTTGAAGATGTTGCTTAAGGTTTCACAGGATTCTGTGGCCTTTAGAGTCTCTGTCATAACCAGCTGAATTCCTCTCCTGGGCTCTGTTCTGGGTAGCACAGGACAGAGCTATTTGAGAGTTGATTAGTCATTTAGTAACTTGTCAGCATAAGCAAGCTGTAATTTAGCAAGCTACAAGGGTTTTAGGAATTGCCTAGGTACAACAGCGTAGAGCAACAGTGAACGTTGTTTGCATCGTTGTTGCTGTTCTGTGATGCCCTCGAGCAGGAGACGGTGTCTTTCTAGGTCATCACTGCAAGGGTGTTCTAAGGCACGAGGCCAAACTCAGGCAGCATAATTATACCATAGAAAGTAACTGAGTTAATGCTCATGTTGCAATTGTGAAATACCCAAATGTGTAGATCCATAAGCATGTAAAGAAAAGGAAATTAGTTAGGCCTATGTTCTCATGGAACCATGCAATGGTGACTCAGTTACAACCTTATCTGGAGCTGATCAAAAAAATCTGCCTGTCAAAGGTACTGAAAATGGTATTGATTTGATCTGCTCTCTGTGTTTCAGGTACTTGGCATTTGTAGTGCTATGTGGAGTCATTATTAATTTTAAGTAATCTTAGTAAGTGTTCTTTTGCAAGCTATCACAGGTGAAATTTCTATTTATAAATAATCTTTGGCTTTTCTCTACCCCTGTATTTTGCATATGTTTGAAGTATTGTGTTTGATTACAATCAGACTTTCACAGTCAGCTGCAAAGTTTCTAGTTCACACAGCTCCTTAAGCCATCACAGAAGTAGCAGTAATTGAAAAAAGGGGGCAAGAGCTTGTTTGGAAGATGTGATTTCCAATAAACTTTTGCTGAAATGTAGACTTTTTTACTTGAAATGCCCCTCAAGGATATGATTTTTAAAAGCACTTAATAATGAAGAGCTCTATTGATAATTCTTCTGATTAAGCCCAGTACCAAGGTATACCTGAGAGAAATGTGTATTTTCAAGTAAACAAGAATGCATTTTAGCAGGAACTTAGTGAATATCATACGTGACTATGAGATCTCTGGAAAGGGTTGGGTGGCCTGAATATTACTGACGTGTTGTTAGACCAACTTCTAAAGATCTAATTTTCATGTTTTGACTTTATATTAAAGCCATGTCTGTTTTTCCTGTAGTTTTACTTGAATTACATGTTGTATCGATGAACAACAATAGAAGTAGAGGTTTTCTCCTCCAGAGAATTTATACTTAGGGTGGCAAGCACTGATTTCTCTAACAGGAACAGCCCCACAACAAGAATTGAATTTTTTTTTTTTTAATAATCTTAGCTATAGATTTGGCTGCTCGTTCTTGATGAGGGATTTTAGATGCATATGTTGATGCCATAACTTGATTGTATTCCTGATATGCTAGAATATTCAATTAAGGTCAGGGTGGAACTATGATGAAATTATTTTAATTGTATATCACATCGTGAATCAAACACAGCTCAGGGTGATAGGAGAAGAGTCGATGTAATCAGTGTGATAGATTGGGAAGATGCTGTTTTGAAAGGAGGTGAAGGTTTAGACAGAAAAGTTATACCAAGGAAAATGCAGTTTAAAGCTAATGATAACTTGGTTATGCTTCACAGGAGATCCACCTCTGTTAGTAAACCCTTAAATTTTAATTTACTTTTAATGGAACTAAAGGCAGATGGGGACCCATACTCACTCTAGGAGCTGCTTGCTGGCCAATGAGCAGTAAAACATATTGCCAGGGCTAACCTGACCTCTGCATATTAATACAGGAATACTTTGCTCATCAGAAAAAGCAAAATACTGAGCAAGTCACTATTAGGCCCTGTTCATCCTTGCATGCTGAAATCAAGTATGCAAGTCCTTGATGACTTGGAAGCTTTTTATTATCACCAGACCTGTGAGCACACCTTGTGTTTGCTTCACTGAAAATTGCCAGTGGTTCCCATGGGAAGGTCATGACCACTGAATTGCATCTCTATGCAATTATTAAATAATTCGTATAGAAGGTTTGTAATACCAGTGTATTAAGAAAAAACTGTTGCTAGTTGAAATAAATTCAGCGCTATAGGAGTCAGATTCTGGAAGCTGTGAGTACTTGGCTATTAGTTTCAGGTTGGTTGGTCTTTACACTGTTTTCTTAAAGCATTTTTAGGAAGGAAGGAAAATGTCATTTGTGCCTAATTTGCAGTGCTATTAACTGCCAGTGCGGCACAAAGCTCTGCAAAAAAGTGTGCACATTCAGTTCAGAGGGAGGTGGATGTATATATTAGATTTATTTTGCCTGCTTCCTTGTTAAAAACACATATCACTTGTGAAGAAGGACAGAGCTCTGATTAGGCTGGAGTTGGAAACTCTGAGAAGTGTTTGTAAACACCTCCAGATGGGAAGGCAGAGCTCTCATGTAAAATTCTACTCTGTATTTCCCAGTCTCAAATAAAGCAGTCACATCTGTGTATTAATATTCTTTCAGCAGTGCAGACCATTCTGTGGTCTGGTTCAGAGGAAGCTTTAAGTAACTGTCATGTCTAACATGGGGATGGACAAATAGTAGCTTCAAATATGAGGACATGCAGAGTCATTTTGAGTAGAACACAGCAGTTGTTGCACACAGTGGAGTCAGAAGGTTTTATTTTAATCTGGGGTTGCTTTAGTAAATTTTCTTCCCTTGATAAGTTAATGAAAAAGTTGTGCTTGTTTACTGCTTTCATGTAAGGTCTTCAGTAAAAGTAATGCACAAGGACACCAGGAAGGATTATTTTATCTTCAGGGATGTTGAACAGGACAGTTCTAAAGATAAAATCATTAGGATGTGTGTTATTCTTTGGGTGAAAATCTATGCCTACATGTATTAGAGAATTTGCTTTACCTGTTGTTATCAGCCATGCATGTTTCTTCTCTAGCTTCTATATGGGAATGAATGACTGAATTGCCTTTTAAATGGACAGGGGAAATTATGTTTAGTTGTGTTCCTTGTATTCGTAAGGGCTTTCCAGGCATGTTCTGTTCCAAGAGAGTGTCATGGTTAAAGATGAGATGCTTATTTGTCTGGGTGGTGAAAGCTGGGCTGTGCATTGACAACTATAAGATGAATTTTTCTTTCTGGTATTCAGTTTAAAATAAAACTACTCTGAGAATCTGGTCTATCAAGTAATAAATGGAAGCAGCCACAGCAGATGTAATGTGTTATCCTTAGAATGAATAGTGCATGCATTCTGCTTTGTGGTACTTTGCTAATTAATTAAAAATGAAAGAAAGCTGAGATTGCAGCCCAAGCTTTGAACAATATTCTTGTGTGCAGACCTGGTGCAGATGTGTCCCTGCCTGCCCACAGATTGCTTCTAATCCTGTATTTGGTCTCACTGTTCTCTGAAAGTTTGTGCCTTTACTTATCTGCTTGGCTTTTTAAGATGCTGTACTTAGGGAATATGGAAATTATTCATCCTGTTTCCTGTAAGCAAAAACATTTCTTAATTGTTGCCCATAAAGCTGGTAGTTTTTGACCTGAACAGGTTAGAGGATGAAAAAGTAATTTCATTGTGTACTATCAGTCATTATTTTGTTGTAAATCCTAGATCACACATGCACTGTGCTTATCTGAGACCATTTAGAGTGTTTCTAGTTCCAGCCTGCTTGAACAGCTCAGGAGTACTTAAGGACTTCACACTTAGTGTTTTAATTTTCAGTTAATTGTGCTACTGGGAGAGTGGGTGACAAGCAAAACAGTATATGTGCTCTTGCTTTTGGTTATGGGGTATTGGGATTTTTTTTTAACTTTCTCTTATTTTTTATAGTTTTGAGCATACACTCAAAACTTGCATGTGTTCAGCAGAGTTATGGTGTGATTTTGTTTTTTAAAAGAAGTGCAGTAACAAAAATCTGTATTTCCTGTAGTTAATTAAGTTCTTACATCTCCAGTCCTAGAAGACTCTTATCCTATACCCTCTTGTCAGCTGGTGAGGCCATGAAATACTCAGTGGTAACAGACTAGTTAATCTAATTACTCTGAAGTAGAGGGTGTGCAAACAAAAGCATTAATTTAAATTTTGTGTTAATTCATAGTTATATTGTCTTTTCTTTCCTTCCTGTTTTGTTTGAGTTTATATAAATGAAAATTTGTCAGTCTTTAAATTTTTGCATGGTTTTGGGTTATATGCAAAATGTTTTTATGAAAAGAAAAGACTGATGTGATAACCTTGTTAGATGTGTGCTTGATGAATTAAATCATTGTAATGGTAACTTCTACTGTGTGTTATTCAGTGTAAAAAGTTTTGCAGGGACGCTGCTATTTTTTTGTAATCCTGCACCTTCTTTAGCCTCTAACAGAGACATCAGAGAGAATCTCTGCAAATCTACATTTATTTTAAACTGACCCAGTGCAGACTTAGGTATTTTTTTTTCTTGTGGTGAAATGAAAACTGCATTACTATTAACTTTTGCTCTTTCTGAGTGAGTTTAGATCAGCTGTCAGACCATCTGGTAGAGGGCTGTTCTGTAGTGATGGCTTGGATGCATCTTTCTCCTCAATCTTCATGTGACATTTCAGCAGTGGGGATTGGTGAAGGTGTCTGAGTAGACATCTCAAAAGCCTTGACTGAGTCTCTGTTGTTCAGCCTGGAGAAGGGGAGACCTCACAGCACCTTCCAGTACCTAAAGGGGCTCCAAGAGAGCTGGAGAGGATGTGCAGTGATGGGACAGTGGGGAATGGCTTGCAGCTGAAAGCAGGGAGGTTAGGGTTAGAAAAAGAGAAATTCCTTTCTGTGAGGGTGATGAGGCACTGGAACAGAGGAGCGGTGTCAGCCCTATCCCTGGAAGTGTTCAAGGCCAGCTTGGATGGGGCCCTCAGCAACCTGGTCTGATGGAAGGTGTCCCTGAACATGTTGGAATGAGAGGAGTTGTAAGATACCGCAGAATGGTTTGGGTTAGCAAGTATGATTTTATATATATATTTACATATATTTATGTTAATATAGTGTGGGATATTGCCAAAATGTTTAACCCTTACACCATGTTATAGGAGCAGTGGAATTCCAATTTTTATGTCTCTCAGCTGGATCTTGAATAAATACATGAGTTATACGGATCACTTATTAATTGTAGAAAAGTCATTATAAGTTAATATTGCTTGGTAATTTCAGAGTGGATATGAATATGAAGGAGGGTTATGAAACAGAAATCTACCCAGGTATCTTATTGTGGTGAGAGGAATGGGCCTAAACCTGATGAGAAATGACTTAAAATTTGTTTCCCTCAACTGATAACTTTTCTTCTGCTGATTCATATGGAACAAGTGTTTTCTGTTATGACTCCTCAATGTAAAAGACATAGAGATTATAGTAGATGATTTTAAACATTTATATTAGTGGTTATATATGCCATCAAACGTGTCTTTTTGCTATACATTTGATTGCAATGTTTTACTTTGGAGAAAAGAATTTATAAAAGCTGGACCTATGTGGATAGGAATGCAAAATTGCCAGTCCAAATAGTGTTAATCAGAAGTTATCTTCTTGCTAGAGTTCATGATTAAAATGCAGCACATTGAAATAATCTGTGACTTAATCTGAACATCTGAATTCATTTTATAGAATATGGCAAACAGCTGCATTTCAGTTTGGAGCTAAAACAAATACAGTATATCGACCCATTGAAGATCACTGTAGGCTTTTCAGTTCCATGATAGCTGTACTTATTGAAGAAAATTGATTTGAGAGTGCTTCTGCTTTTAAATTATCTTTTATTTTAGTTTATTTTTTTAATGTCCGGAAGAAAGGAAATAGAACATACGGAGGATGGGACTTTGATGTGTAAAGAAGTTAATTATCTAAACCATCAAACAAAATGTGGGCTGTGGAAGTAATTATTGTAAAGGGTCTGATGAAGCCTGACAAGCTGTTGGTTTTTTATGTCAAGAAAATGCTGTACACCTGCTTGATTTGAAAGTTAAATTGTTTGGTTGCAGTAGGAGGACCCAAGTTTGTAGTGAGGCAGTAGCTGATAAGCTTTCAGCTCTCAAACCACTGAGATGTAAAGCCCTTCAAATTTTTTAAATTGAACTGAACTGGTCTTGTTCACTTGGAGGGCAGGAACCTAAGAAAGGATTTGTTCTAGAATAGGATGTGCATGAATCACAGGTCTTATGCTGTGAGGAGGCAACTATGGAATTGTGCCCCTTGGTTTTTGGGAATTTTGGGAGAATGTTTCATAAATTAGGAGAAGAGAACCTCATGGATCAAGCACAATGTCTGTCATGGATATTCAAAGAAAAGTTATATGCTTCAAGTGATATAATTAGTTATAAAAAACTAAATTAAAAAAAACCTTAAATCTTTGAATGTTACTCAGTTTTTAATGAATACACCATCAATTCTCTATTTAGGAATATTGGTACTGTGGTATTGGATATAAAAATATAGCTAAAGTTAAATTAATTAATTAAGAATTAAAATTAATCCTAATTAGTCCCAATGAAATGATGGGCAGTCAAATACATACAAATTTCTAAATCTTTAGGCTGTTTCTGCTATGGTAGGTACAAAGGCAGCTTCCTCTTAACTCCCTTCCGTGGATATATAGAGCTTTCCTATAAATACTGGCACGTTTCTTTGTTAAAGAGGGTTTGACTTGTTTTTTCTTTTTAAAATTCACTAATTTGACTGTTTAGGTTAGATGACTCTGGTAACTGCTGATTATGGCAGAATCCTGATAACACTTCAGCCTTGTGTGTAGCTACTCATGTGATTAAAATCAGACTTGAGTGGGAGCAAACTTGTGATTCAAGTTACACATGTGCGTAAGTGCTTGCAGGATGGGGACCTAAATTAGAATCTGCCTGAAGATGAACTGAAGTCTGATAATCTACATGAAAGCATTAATAAAAAAATTAAACTTACGACACCAGATTGGGTGGGGTAGGGAGGCTGTACAAAGGGATCTGGAAGGGCTGGATCAAGTGACCAAGGCCAGTTTTATGAGGTTCAACAAGTTCAAGTGCTGGATGCTGTACTTGAGTCACAATAACCTCGTGCAGTGCTGCAGATTGGGGCAGAGTGGCTGAAAAGCTGCTCAGTGGGAAAGGACCTGGGGGGGTGCTGGTCAACAGCAGCTGAACGTGAGCCCGCTGTGCTCAGGTGGCCAAGAAGGCCAATGGCACCTGGCTTGCACCAGCAATACTGTGGCCAGCAGGACCAGGGCAGTGATTGTCCCCTGTGCTGGGCACAGGTGAGGTCACCTTGAGGGCTGTGTTCAGTTCTGGGCCCCTCAGTTCAGGAAGGACATTGAGGGGCTGGAGTGTGTCCAGGGAAGGGAAGGGTCTGGAGCACAGGTCTGATGAGGAGCAACTGAGGGAGCTGGAGGGGCTCAGCCTGGAGAAAAGGAGACTCAGGGGGGACCTTCTGGCTCTGCACAACTCCCTGACAGGAGGGGATGGCCAGGTGGGGTCGTGCTTTTCCCTTGCGTACAAAGCTATAGAAGAAGAAAGAGCCTCAAATTGTGCCAGGGGAGGTTCAGATGTTGGGAGAAGCTTCTTCACAGAAAGGGTGGTCAAATATTGGAACGGGCTGCCCTGGGAAGTGGTGGAATGGATTTCTGTTCTAGAAAATGATCTTACCCTTTGAATTTTGAAATGGAGAGAGGTAAGATCTCTAATAGCACAGCAAGCTATAGCAGCATAAAGCTTTTATTGTTGCTGCTACTAATAGTGCAAGAAATGAGCAGTACAACTCAACTGTTACTAGTGTGTAACAAACTAGAAGACTAAGAAATATAGTGAGAATATATCTTATCAGGAGACTTATACATTATGCAGTTTTGTTTTAATTTTTTTGAAGGGAAAAATGAAACTCCCTTGTACATATTAATGGAGTTTTCCATAATAAAATTTTGCTTAGTCCTTTCAGTAAATTAAGTAATTTTTTAAACATTAAATGGCTAAAAGCCATTTGACTTGCATATTATTAAGGAGGAAAATGTAGATTTATTAGTTACTTCATAAAATAAGAGTAAAATTGTCCTGGATTTGCTTTGGAGTTCTTGAATGAGCTATTTCTATAGAAAAGCTGTAAAATACTTTGTATAAAGATAGTACCTTCAGTGCCATGAGTATTATGATGGTGGTCGGGTCTCACTCTTTCCAATGCATTTCTGTTTTAAGAATTTGTGTGTGTGAAGGGGGTGTTTTATAAAGGAAGTTTCTGATCTCTGTGCTCATAAAGTTTTAGCTGGCTTTTTGTGAGAATCTCTTTTACTCCTTTTGGCCTTGTTGGAGATGGTGTTGCTATGATTTACTGGTGGTTAGGATATGCAGGAATATAAGAAGATGATTGGGCAGCAGAGGTTCTTGTGTCTGTGAATACCATCTATTCCAGAATAGTGGTATTTTTATCTTAATGCTTTTCCACTGGTACTTTTTAGGATACTTTTAAATTATTACTTTAGAATTAGCACATGTTTCCAATACTTTGGTTGCAGTAAACATCAACTCAAGCTCTTTATTGCCTCACTTAGGCTTCTTTTTTGCATGCAGAACCTATACCTTCCATGTTATTCCAAATATCTTCCCTTTAAATATCTAGTGTGAAGCATACATGTGCTCTCTTGGAAATGAAATACAATTATTTTAAGTGCTGTTATTTCTTTGTTTAGATGAGCAGCACTGTGGCCAGCCCGATGTCAGCAGTTGCCTCTTCAAGCAGTGGAAGAAAATCAACAAGCTTTACACTTGAATTGCAGAGTATGATGTGAGTAGTCAGTCAAATTGTCTGGTAGTATCTGCATTGTGTATTCATCTTTTAGCTGATTTCTTAGAATGTATGAGTAAGGGTGATGGAGGAAAGAAGAGCAGGTGTTAGTGATGGAGCTGTTAGTGTTCTACTTCTTATTTGTAATACATCAGAGATGACTTGGGTAAATAAAACCCACATCCTCTATTTAAAGGAGAGTAAATGCTGCTGAGTAAAGAAATGTTTTTTTAATATTTATTTTAGAAGTTTTTAGAGTCCTTTATTTCTCAGTCCTTCATCAAAGAAAGCTAAGCTTCCAGTTGTCACAGATTTGTTTTAAAAGAAATAATTTATATTAACATCCTTCAGTGCTCCTTCAATATAGAGAGATAAATTGCAGAGATCATAATATTGATGATGAAATTATAATATGGAATACTTGTAAATAACTGGGGTTTGCCAGACAGGAAATAAATTTGTTAAAAAAAATAAGTTACTTATTCTTTTAAATGAACACCGGATTCTCAGAAACCCGATTCCAAGCTGTGATATTATATGATTTTGTAATCTGGTGGTGAGAGTAAAGCTGTGTTGCTTTTAGTCATGTCTTGTAGGTTTGCCTTCACTGTTTTACAATTTCTCACCTGATTTACTACATGGGCAATGGATGCATAAGGAGTTACTTGTCTCCATTAAATTCTACAAAGAGTTCCCTTTGCAAAAGTGAAAGTTGCAATTTGTTTTCAGTTTAGTGTCCTAATGAGAGCACTAGATTGTTGTCAGGTGGATAATGAGATACCTTCCACTGGCGTATTTTTCAGTATAAATGTAAATAAGAGTTTTTTCTTGTACATTGAATCTTCTGCTGTAGATGAGTACATTGTTACAGACCCAGTGTTGTACTGTATTGAATTTTCTTCAGATAGAAAAATATTACTGCTCTCCTTCAAGAGAATTCTGTTTGCTAATTGTTCACATCTATTAAGGTCATCTATGCTGAAAAATACAACTGTTGTTCTTGGTTGAGAAAAATAACTGTAACTGTATTTAAAAAACAGAACTTCGGAGTCAAATCCTGTGCATCAGTTTGGATCAGTATCTGGGGAGCCTGCATTTTATTGGATTGTGGACTTCCTGATAAAGTGTTTTGAAACTCCCCTTCCCCGCCAGTGTACACACGATTCTGTCAGAATGTAGAAGTTATTGTTGGCTGTATAAATGGAAGGAATAGATATTTTCCTTTTGCTTCAGAAATGGTGCAGTTATCCTTTGAAAGCTGTGCAAACAGATCATCTGTGCTCCAGAGTAACATATTTCACAGCTTCATTAAACTAGTAGGAGCTGAGGAAATTCCTTGACTGCAGTGAGCACATTGAAACTTAATTTTTTATTGTTTGCTGTGAAAAAAAAAAAGGAGACTTTTGAAAATGATAGAGTGCCAGGGATGAACCATGCAGAAAAAAAAGACAACTGTTTCCTTTGGCCAGGGCCATAAAATGAAGTTATGCCTTTAAAAGAACTTTCTGTACTCCAACAGAAGCTGACATTTCTTATAAACGATGTGATTTAGGAAGTTACGGATTCTCCCGTTTAGGCGATTTATAACAAATTCTTGCTGACATCTTAAGATCCTGGGAAGTAGCTAAGACTGGAGCAATGCAGTGCAAAAAAGGTAACATCTTCTTAAAGAAAAGAAAATAGAAGTTATCTCTGCCTAATTTCTTATTGTCAACAGAAGGGTCACCTATTTGCTATAGTTTTAATGGAGTAATGTGAAGAGTAACTTCAGTTCACCCTGCCTTTCTCAACAAAACATGTGCAGCAAGAAGATGAACTTTTGAGAAATAAGTCCTATAGAGACATTAAGTGCTAATCCAGAATGTCATGTAGTAGTTTGTGTTGCTTTTAAAAATGGGCTGTTGGATTTTAGGGATGTAAAAGGCAGAAAGAAGAGAGAGAAAGTCTTATTTTTGGAGTAAAATATCAAATCCTCTTGTAATCCAGTGGCAAGATCTGGAAATCTCTGGATATTTTTATCTCATGGTCTGAAGGTGGTATATTTGATTAGTGTGTAATTTGTAGCACAGAAGTGTTGAGCCAGTGTTTGATTCCATGCAATGCTTAAATTTACATGTAATGTTAAGCTTGTGTGTAATCACGTTTCAGGTGAGGAGGTTATTCATATCCTACATCTATTACATATACCTACACCTATTTTTGAACCATGACATTGTAAGGGAATGAATTGAATAAACTGTTGAATTGTGTTTTTATGATAAGGTCAGAAGGGTTTTTCTGATTTATTTGAGAAGGCACGAAATATATAGGAGTTTTGAAATCATAAAATACTGCAAAAAAAGCTGCCTCAAAGTGTGTACAAGTCTTTCATTGTATACATAGATACTTTGCTAATGAAATGATTCTGTTTTTCCATTAAGAATATCTAAGATATGTCCTTGGATTTGAATAAATATTTGTGTTTCTTGAGAAAAGACTCTGGTTTGTATGATGCCTAAATAATACTGTGTAGTTGGTGATACTGCATGTGCTAATTATCTTAAGAAGAATGCTTCTTAATGAGATTGTCACAGATCATTCAAAAACAAGTCAATTGGCAGTGCACTACCTTTTGCATAGTTATATTTGGCTTTTAATTATTTAGACCTTGGAATTAAATTATATTTATCTTACACTAATTTAAAAGAGCAAGTGCTGTGTAGAGCTTGCTTTGACTTCTACGTCCTTTATTTGTGTTTGGATTTTTTATTATGGTACCATGGAGTGTACAGCAGCAGGTATTAATAATTTTTAAAAAAGAGTTTTCAGCACATCTAGTGCATTTTGCTGAGGTTTGTTTTACTTAACTTTGTTTAGCTGATCTACAGCCTGTTTCCAAACTAACTGCTCATGTGAGGTGGGTTGTGCTTAAATTACAGTTCTGCCCAGTAGATTCATAACCATGCTGGTTTCACCGTAGTCATTAAAATTCATAATTTTGTAGAAATCATCTATTTTCTAATACAAGCACTACTTACAGAGTGAATTTCTGGAAACAGTGACAGTCTAAATGCTCACGTTGAGCAATCTGCAGCTACAGAGGGAGGTTTTTATCTCCCCTCAGTAAAATGCCTTGACTTCTCAAAGCTATCTTAGCTGTTTACAAAAATTTTAATTACTGTGATGTGAAGTTTTTTAATTAGCTCTTGTGGTATGCTTCATACCAAATATCAAAATTTGATGGTACAAGGTTATATGGGTAAATTTTAATGGTGAAAGTAGTGAATAAAGCAATATTTTAATTTGGTTTAAGTCTTTCTGGTTATCTGCTGTATTTGCAGAGGTTACTATTAAAGCAATAATATGTGTTGCTATGATATCAAATTTATTACTACTCGTAATTGATTGTGTCTTTCCAGACAGTGAAAATGTCTGTGTTCAGGTATTTCAAATGCAGTTCCTACTCAAATTCTTCCAGCTTGTAGCTTATGCTCACCTCTGTTACACTCCCGTGTTGTGTTAGTGTGTTAGAGAGATACTAATAAATTCTTATTATTCCCTTTTTCTTTATGAATATATTATTTATAATATATTTTTCCATTTTTTAAACATTCAGCAATTTATGGGAGAGACATGGTAAGAATTTGGGCCAGTTTTAAATCTTTACTTTATTAAGACTCTTTGAACCTGTCTCCCTGACTCTTGGGATATTTATGTGATCCCTGATACTAAAGCATTTGAATGGTTTTGTATTATTGTCAATAATATTTCCCATTTTAGACTGGGTAGTAAATAGTGGTTCTAGACCTCTGGTCACTCAAAGAGTATCTAGAATAAACATATTTTTATTTCAGGCTTGCAAACACTGCATGGTATTTTCCTATATACAGCATGAGCTATAAAATCTACTATTTATTACCTGTTGCAACCTTGCAAACTTGTCGATCAATTAAATTGTCATTAGGGGTTTTACTTATTTAGGATTTCTCATCCATTCTGACATGACAACATCTTAAGGAGTATAATTCTAAATTTTTGAATGTGCAGTGAAATTACAGGAAGCATGAACTGGTATGTTCTCCCACCATTGTATTTGGATAACCTCTGCTGACTTGAGCTGGATTACAGTTTGTTCACCACTGAATCCCTGGAAGATGTCATTGATTTCTTCTAGTATCTGATGCTAAATTTATTTTCATATGCAGAAATGAAAATTCTGTTTGATAACAATAGTGCATATGTATGGTAAAACAGTGTTTTCTTATCAGTTAGAAAGTTCAGGGATCTTGTTGCTCAGTACTGTAGAAATGTCCACTGCATGTAGCAGTAAAGAAATGCTGTGATTCAGGAGCTGTGCTTTGCTAGGCTGGTTTGTGTTTGTGTGTTAATCCAGTTGTGAATGCCATAATCACCCAAATGCTTTGAGTTACTCACATTACATGCTAACTAAAAAAAAAAATATATGCAATATGCATTTGGTGCTGTTTTCAGGACCATTGAACATTTTACCCAAAGGGTTTCACTTGTGACTTAATAAGATACATTCTCTGTCTGATTTCTAGATGTTGTACAAAATCTTTGCCATTCTTGCTAGCTGTTACGGTCAGCTGGCTGCTGGGTTTTTGATAAACATGTTATTTTGTTATCTAATCATCAAAACACAAATGCCTTTTTTTTACATCTCTCTGTGATGATGGGTTTTGTTGCTGGTAAGTCCAGTTTACATTTGTTAAACTGTCCTTGATTATTTTGTGGTTTTATTCTTTTATTTTTCTATTACATCTAAATATGTCAGCTTGACTCACCCTGTGAGGCAAATACAAATATGGGAGCTGCCATTTCCCTCTTGAGGTTTCACCTCATGCCAGGTTCAGTTCTTCCCCAGGAAAAAGAGCTTTTAGAGTGTTGGCTTTCATATGTCTTAGGTTTCACGGAATGCTGAGCTCATGCAGACCTTCATTCTACTTGAAAAAAGTAAATGATTATAGAGACTAGGAAGTTATGCTGAATAGACAGTCTAGATGATTGTTTTTAATAAAATAGTCCAGAATTTATCTAGCATGGAATGAACGTGTGCTTGAGCTGAATGTTAGTAATTATTTATTATATCACACTGTATGATGAGATATGGTAGTATTCACACTACCCTCCTGTGACTGATACCTTATGGCTTCTTTTGGTTGTTTGTTTATCCATCTTTGCTTTGAAGTTGATCAGTAAAATCATCTGACTTTGGATAGTTCGTTTGGCGTGATGGTGGAAGAAAACATCAGTAATGACCTGGCTGAGGGAGCGCTTTGGTTAACCAAACTGTAATTTGGGACTGTAAAGAATTTCTCTATTCTGTCCCATACTTGTTTACCATACTTGAACCCAGAATTGTGCTGAGATTGCACTGTTTAAAAATAAATAACCAGTTTAGCCTACTGAGCTGAAACCCTTTCCTGCAAACACACAGGGAGCACTTTTCCCCTTGGGTAAAGATGACAGAAGGGCAGTGGCAGCAGATGTGGTACGTGGTTATCAGATCATGTGTGGCTGTTCCTATCTACCTCATTAAATACATGAGGCAAGAGTGGTATGAGATAGAAAACGAGGACCAGAACTAAGTTTTCCTTTTATAGGTAGGATGAAGTACAGGAAGGAAATTCATTAGAGAGAAATTACTACAGCTTTTTCTGATGCGGATGTGGTATTTTTAAGCTTTTAAAGGCAGAGTCTCTTCTTTGCACAGCACTTAGCTCAACAGGATTTTTGCTGAGGAGGCCTCATAGGGTTTGCAGAACTGTTAATAAAAGATGTAAGAGCTGAAATGGAGTGAGTTTCAAAAAAGCTATTTGAAAATGCATTTTTTGGGCTTCCACATTTCTGTACTGCATTTAAAGTGCAGTTATTTTAGACCTTCCTTTTGTAATAGCACACTTTCATTTTACCTTTTAGTAGCAGAGTTCACTTGAAATACAACCTGAACTTGACCTTACTAGTGTCAAACAATCTGAAAAACACTCATTTTCTCTCTTGCTTCTTTCTCTTTGTTTTTACTGAGTATCCTGTCCCTATTTATGAAAGAGCAAGAGGTGATGGAGGATCTCAATTAACATATTGAGTGGTACACACACATAGAGCAAATAAATTTGTGTCTATACAGACTTAAGAAGGAACATTTCTGTGACTAATTTAGAAATTACATTTGTACTCAGTCTGAAAAAGAAACACGAGAAGGATGTTTTTATGAGGGAAGACTGGAGATATTAATCTGGGTAACAGCTTTTTCTATAAACAAAATTAGGTGAAGTTTAGCATTAGTCTGGGTTATGTGTGTCTTGTGTTTCTGCTCTACTAGTACTTTATTTTTCTCTTGTCAGTTCAAAGTTAATGTAAGTTTTGCAGTTCATTTGTGAAATCAGTTTTGCTAAGTATGAGAACAGTTTCTCTAAGGTTACTGTGTCCTCAGTTCTACTCAATTTGTTCTGAGTTGCATACAGCTTCTCGAACTTCCTGTGTTTGAAATTTTGTTTTGAATTGAAATATTTTAAGATATATGGTTCCAGGATTTTCAGCTTAGATTCCTGAAACTTTCTGGTTTCAGGTTTTGACAGGTTGCTTTAAGGTATCATCTAGTACCTAAGTAAAAGATTATAAAATTTGGAAACGTTTTACCCTACTTGAGTGAAGACATATATGTTGAAACCAAATACTGATTAAGCCATAAATTAATATGATAATTAAATTCAGCATTTTTTTACTTTTTTATTTCCCCAGTGTAATAAATTGTAATACATTAGTTCTAGCAGACTGAGCCTGCAAATCCAGTTTAGCTGTAACTGTGACCATAACTGGCAGATGCTGCTGGAGTCTTTAAACTGCACCTCCTTGCATCATTTGCAGTCTGTTTTAGTCACATTTAATTTGACACTACAGATTGTATGTAGTGTGCAGTATTGTTACAGGACATTATTCATCTGTAGAGAACAGCAGCCAGGTGGACGTTACAGCTGTGCTTGGCTTTTTTATTCTTCTGAAGTCATTCTGCCCCACAGAATTATTTCCAGTTGGATTAGGTAATTAATTGGAAATGTACAGTTTGGATGTCCATGGGTGACCAGAGTTAGAAGAAGGAAAGGGCCGGTTGCTCTGTGTCCTAGGTAGCTGACTCTGAGCAACTTCCCTCTAGGAGCTATTTCTGGCTCGTTCAGCTCTCAGCTCTGTGGCATTGGAGGCCACTGCTTGTCTTTTTAATGATATTTTTTAAACTTTTTTCATAAAGCACAAAAGCTGTATTATCTTCCCCAGATTTTGCTGGAGTGATGCTGAAGTCTGTCCCCCAGTACATGTCTGTCTCTACGAAGGTGCCTGACAGCCCTGAGAAGCTACAGAAATGTGCTTGTTTTTCTCTATCATTGTGAGTTCAACATAGTAATTTAGACTATGACGTTCTCCCTAAATTGGTCTGGAAGGTGATTAGTTTATCCTTGGATCCCACACTGGCTCTGGGACTTACAATGAACCAGCTAAATAATGATAGATGGAATATTTATCCTCCTGCATAGATTCTAGTACTTTGAGTACATAACACCATCAATTTTTAAAAATGTAAATGTATAAATAGCTTTATTGTACTCTTAATTTTCATCAGGGTAATCTTACTCTTATTATTTGACTTTGTTACATGTATAAGAGATACATAAAAAAATCTATATAATATACTACATATTAAATGTCACTGTCTCTCTATATGATGAAGTTCAATTTTAAATTCATAGACCAGTATTTGATCTTTTCATGTGTTCCTGCAGGACCTTTTTTAATGACACACAAAGGCATCACAGTGATTAGAAAGGAACCCACCTTCCCCTCCACAGCTCCCAGGGCTGTGAAGTAACTGAATAGTGTTTCTTTTAGCTTGACTGTAGAAATGGTAAATAATAATTTCACAGTTGTGATAAAACTGGATGGCAGATATGGCAGCAAGGACAGTGGCAAAGTGGGAAGTGGGTGGAGAAAGGACAAGAAGGAGAATGGTCTAATGATACATGCTAATTTGTTAAACAGAATAATATTGGCTGTTTCTTCAAGATGTTAACAATGATGACTTGGTTTTAGTTTTAAAGAACACTACCAAGGACATGTAGTTTGTGATTAAAGTTCTTTATGCTTTTGTAGAAAATGCTGAGCAAAGAACTTATTTGCTCTCTTGACTTGGTGACTTCTTTTGCTATTTTAGTTTTTGGACCAAAAGCTCTAAGGACTTTCTGGTGTTAAAAAGCAACAGCTTCTGACCTAATGTACCCTTCTCTGAATGATAATGTTTCTTTGTTACTTATTTTTAGCTCAGATTGTTTTTCTCCCCTTTCCCCCAACATGATTTGTACAACCTTTAGAAAATTGAGTAGTTGTGGTTTTGAATCATCCTCCGTTTCTAGACTGAATGAGTATTTCTGAAGAAGCACAGGATTGCTTGTGAGTGGGCCTTTTTCTTACTTAAAAAGGCAACAGCTATGAAAGTTTTACCCCCTGAAAAAAAGCAGAAAATCTATAGACCCTTAATAGACTGCATTGTGACCCTGGAAAGGACAGCGTGTTAAGTACTTACTTAATTTTGTACCAATGGTATATTGGTAGCAGATGTCCTTTGTTTTGTTTGTACTATGATTCAGAGCCATTTGGATAAAACATTTTGAGGGAGTATATTTTGGTCCTGAAATAAAGCATGACTATCCATTTAGAAACTACAGTAATACTTTATTGTGTATCAGTCTATATTTGACTCCTTGTTTGGGTTTAAAGCCTTTAGCATATCAAGTACAAGTCTAAGTACTGCAATCTTGCTGTGCTTTTGGTGAAGCACAGCAAGATAGCATGAACAGCTGATGTATAAATACTGATTAAAAAAAGCCTTACAGGAATAAATTTGAATTCCACAAAGTATAAATAAATGTGTGTGACTGTTTTTAAGTGTGGGAGAAAGCTGATGAATTTGATGGTAAATTATTTTTTCCTATTAAAGTAGTTAATACTTTTGTATTATAAGAGATCCCTGTTAATTCTGCAAATAAGGTAGCTCTCTTCTAAACCAATCTTGTAGCTTTTATATTCTGAATTACTCACAGGAAGTCAGTAACCTGAGGGGTCAGCCTCTGCTGCTTATATTGTATGAATTTTCATTTAAGTGGGTACATACACACTCATTCCCAGTGCCTTGCCAGTATTCCTTCGCCAGTTAAATAATAATCCCATTGAATGGAATCTTAGAAAAATTAAGGTTGGAAGGGATTTCTGGAGGTCATTTGGTCCAACCTACTAGATTCAAACCTTGGGCCTCATTGCTCCACAACTATGTGAGAAAAATGCATGTGTATTTTATAGTCTACCTGGTTTAACTGCTATAGCTACAGTAGTAGACTGCTTTTTCCAATACAGCCAAGCTACTGTAATTATTCTGGAAATACTTTTAAATGTAGACTAGACTTTAATATTAAGCAGGGTCTAAAATTACTAAATAAAATTAGATTTTGATTTTCTGGGAAGTCCCTTTCACTAGCCAAGTTAAGAGGAAGGGGACTCTTTATGGAAGGTATGTATCAGTGTGGTTTAATATGTGACTCCATACCTATGACTACTTTTTCTGTTAGACTGCAAAGCTTCTGTTATTATGTATTTAAAAATGTAGACATTGGAATAATTCTGCATATTTCCCTGAAAAAATATAATGTAGTGTTAAATACCTCCCCACCCTCCTCCCCCACCAAGCACTCTCTTATCTGTTTCTAATTTTTGGAGAAGCTGCACAGAAGAAGGGATAATTATTATTGTACAGAAGAAGGGATAATTATTATTGTACAGATGTGCTTCTCAGTTATGATAAAATGTTTTGTGTTACTGTTAAAACCAGAGTATATATTATATGGTCACTATAGTGCTAAACGTTACTGTGAAAGAATTTTTTAAGTAAGGAGCTTGAGCAAACCTGGAGACTTGATAAAGTATTGGAAAGGTTGAAAAAATATCCCTCTATTCCTGTCTTTTTTTGGAAAACAAGGTATTCATATTTTCTTTAAAATAAATTGTCTGTTTCTTTCTCTGCATATATATATATAGGCTTATACACAAGCATAACACTTTGCTGACTTCCAGTTCCTATGAATCTACTTGGCTATCTGGGAGGAAACATGGGAATAAATGCGTTACGAGGCAGGGAAGAGAGTTGATGTGTGGAAATACATTTTCTTAACATCCTCCTACTCCTCTACTGCTTAGTGACATCCAGTTGAATGTGTATGTGTATAGATGGCAGATTCACTACAATCAGATCTTTTTCCTACATTTTATCTAATAATTTGGTAAGGCAGTTCAGTCAGTAACAGTGATGGCAGACAAATAACTTTGTCTCTTTATTTAGAATCTCAGTAATTCCAGTTTTGCTTTTGACAGATTAGTTGTGGAAATCAACATCTATGTAGCTCTGAAACACTTAATACAAATAATGCCATTAAAAATAGCTGTATGTAAGTTTGCTTTAAAAATTTTAGAGTTATAAATGCTGATTGTCATTGAATGGGATGTGTTAGGAGAGTTGCAGAAATAGTGTTGGTCCTGGACTAGGCCCTTCTAGGTCTATTTGTGCCGACTGCGATGGAATTACAAGGAAATAGCCGTATGCAGGGAAACTGAAAATCTACTCAACTGAACCAGCTTTAATACAAGTTAAACAGGGCTCGATGCATATCTGGTGACTTCAAGAGAAAGGCTCTGTAGAGGTTGGCAAACTCCTCTATTCTCTGTTTCCCTGTTAAATGCCAGTTTTATTCCTTCAAGAATGAAACTCTCTTTTGGAAAGCAATATATTAAAACAAGCTCTGCCTGTGAGTTTGCACTGGCAGGATCTCCTGCTTTGCCTGCCCGGGTACGTTCACATACTGCTGCAGTTGTATGCCCAGCGCTGACTTTCAAGTGACAACTCGGTATCTGTTGTCCTGTTATGGTTCAGATGACTGGAAAGATAAGTGATCAAGTTATAGAAGGAGAGATGAAACTCTAGGGGTTCTTTCTAATGAATTATAGAATTATTTTTGAAAAAGCAGTGCAGTGTTTGAATAATCAAGTAAAGTATTTTTCTGGAGCCAGGATTGCGATGGTAATATTTATCTTTGAATTCTTAAGACAGATAAAAATCAAAAGCCCAAACCACTAGCTATTTTTCTTTAATGCTTAGATTAATCTAGAAAAATAGACCAGAATTTTGAAAATGGCTTATTTAAACACATATTGATTGAACTGTTTAAGGGGCATTTAATTTCTTTTGCAAAAAGACTTCTCTGTATAGCGTCATACGGTTTCAGGGAAAGTTATTAATTGATTTATCATTATGAACCTTTTGAAACAGGGAAGTCATAACACTATTTTGTAAATTGCAAATAAAGGCTCTGGGAAGAAACTTCTGGACATCATTTAGTTTTAAATGAAGCCCTTTGTCTTCTCATCTGTTTTAATAAAGCTTTTCTAGTCTGATTGAAGTAGGTGATAGTGAAATGTGTTTGCTATCTGTAAGGACGTCTGATTTTTCTGTTGGCAATGCTGTTTCCTCCGTTCAGACACAAGTGAAGATAGTTGTCTTAATAAAAATAAAGTAGGAATTAGACTTTTTTTTACTATCATCCTTTGCTACATGTCAGCTTGCCATGTGGCTTTCCATGTGTGCCACATGTTTCTTGTATAAGCATCTACTATTAAACACAAGTGTTGGTAGCTCTATCACTAACAGTTCACATGCCCTACACTGAAAAGCCAACATCCTCTCCAGCTGATGAGAGCTGTTGCTGCTATTTTGGTAGTCTTTTGTTGCTTTAAATGTGGGGTGATGAAAGCATGAAGAACAGCTGCTGCTACTTTAATCCTATAAGAGAGGTAATATTCATGTGTTTTTATTTGTGGTTGGTGAAAGACTCATTTCTTTCTTGTTGTAGCTGAAAACAAAGATGTTGGGGATATTTTAGTGCTGATTGTAGGACTGTAGCTGCCACTCCTGGAGTTGAGAAATTCAAAAAGTAGTCCACCTATTATTAGTAGTCAAGGGTGGAGAAAAATTTATTGCAGGGAGTTTTAAACTTCAAAAAACTTTGTGTGTTTGGACTGAAGGAGTGTCAGCACACTTTTAAAACTCTGCATTTCATGTTTTGCACAGTAGAGTAGTTACAGTTTAAATTACTGAAATTATTCTGATATGCTTGCTTATAGTTAATGTAACAACATATGTATGTAGTCTTTATTTTTTTGCCAAATGGAAAGGTGAAACATTTTTTTCATAAGGGTTATCATGAGTTTCACTGTTATGTCTCAGGTCTGGTCTCTTGAGACTGTTGGTAGAAGGAACTGTGTGACTCTCTTCATATCTTAACATAAGGACTTGGCATGATCAGTTTTGGATTAAGAATTTCAGTCACTTCTTCTTTGTCTTGGTCAGGACCTCTACCCTTAAGTCACTCACTTGATCCAAAGTCAGGTGGCCTAAATTCAAATCTACTTAGGGTTGAAATACTAGAAAGCAGTTTACCTGTAAAGGTGTCAGTTTTCAGAAATCTGAGCTACTTTGTGAAACTTTTTAAGGGGTAGTCCTTTACCAAAGATGATGCACATTTTTTAGGAGTTTTTAAATTTATTTGAACCAGAACACACCACTTTGCAGCAATGACCATTAGTTGAATTTTGTAGCCACTTTTGATATTTGACTGTAAAAAAAACCAAAAAAAAACCAAAAAAAAAAAAAAAAAAAACCC
>WBNO01012028.1:412552-428686 GCA_013400575.1 Peucedramus taeniatus
TCTTTATGATTTGATATTTGACTGTAAAAAAAACCAAAAAAAAACCAAAAAAAAAAAAACAAAAAACCCCAGCCATTAACATGACTTAACTAGTTAGTTAAACTAACAGTTCCGTTGTTATGTTACTGAAGCAGGACTGAGTCTGCCAAGTAATTCAGTTGAGGTTTTGAATTTTCATATTTAGTCATGTATTATGTTAAAAAAAATAGTGTGTTCTTACAACTAGGATGTGCAATTTTTAATTTTTAAAATTTATCTTTCCCTGTCCTTTTTGTTTGTGGAATCAACATTTATGAGCTCTAAAATTTGACTGAACTTATCTATCAGACATTTCAATATTGCTCTCAACAAGAAAAAAAAAAAATAGTGGAACTGATTCCTATTCTTGTTTGACTTGTTTGAAAACTAATGGTTCAACTCAAACTTGGGTCTTCTCCAACCTAAATGCTTCTATGATTCTGTGATTTTTTTTTTTTGCAATTTCAAATTAAAAATGAGTTATTACCGAATTCAGTAAGAGAAACTGGAAGCATTTTTATGTACTTTGAAGGGCAAGAACACCGTGTGAGCAGATTATTTGGATTATTTCAGATTTTGAAAAAGATATTAGCACTGACTTTGCTGGGAATGAGATACAAATAACTGTGCATTTACTTAAGCATTTTGCTGCATTAAAGCCTCTTTCTTTATAAATAAAACCTGCCACTGAAGCCTAGAGATAAAATGACTCCTACTTGTTATTGCCAGATTTTGGGAATGCAGGCAGATTCCCTATAGATAAACTGGGATTTGAGCTTGTACTGCTTTGTTCACTCTGTCATACTTGGATTTATACCTGCTTTTTCCCATACTAAATGGAAAGTTATTAATTCTTTTTTCATTCAAGGATATTACAACCAATTGAAGAATAAATGTGTGCACCTGAGCACGTCGCTCACAGCAGCTTGAGTCACTGCAAGGTTTCCATCCTACATTTTCATGTGGGAAGTTGATTATGTAGAAAGCCCTTACCTTTATCAGTGAGTTTTACTTGTTAGTCAGTGAATACAAGAGGTGTAGGACTTAGTGGGAACTAAAAGAATCCACTTATTCCTGTCTGAGTCACCGAGGCAGGATTCTGTACTACTGAAACCTTCCTGACCGCCAGCTGTCTCATCTGCTCCAAAATCTCTAGTGAAGGAGATTTTTGGACAATTTTCACTGAACTTCCTTTGTTTTTGGATAGTTACTCTTTGTCTCTCTAGAGAAATGATGGCTGTGAAAAAATGACTTTGTGTTGTACAAGACTGTAAAGAGTAGGACCAAGGAGTGACTCTGGATATAATGTAAAATCAGATTGGATGTGGAGGATGTATTTTATCACTTCATAATAGTTAAAAAAAAAAGTAAATATCTGAAGACACAGGCTTTAGGAGATACGTAGGTAGAGTTTAGACCTAACAGGCACCCAGATAATCTAAGCTAGGATCTTCTATTATGGCATACATGCCATAGCTGAAATCTGCCATGGAATACTGAACTCCTTTGTTTCTGATTTGTTTTTGTGTTTTACCACAGTACTGAGGAAGGAAGAGTTGGTCACCATTCCCTTTACAGTAATTTATTAAGTTCCTTCAACCTTTTCACATTGATCATGGTTTCTAAAACTGTTGCTAACATCTTCTCTGCCAAAAATTCTGTGTTTTGGAATTTTCCACCCCTCCCCCCACCTTCTCCCTTGAAAGGTGGTGTCCAACAGGAAAAAAAAATTAAAAAGTTTTTTGAGCTCTCATCATTGAGATAGGCAGAAACTGTCTACTTTTTTCTGTATATGGCAGGCCTGATAGTATCTCTGAAAATGAACTGAACACCTGCCAGCAGTTTGATCTGTAAATATTCTTAATTAATCAATTTCAGTTGTCTTTTCACCTTGCCACACTGCATCTTCATGGGTTGACTATTTCAGCCCCTTCAGTCTCAAGTCTGGCGGTGGTTTCAGTGAAGAGTGTTGGTGTATCAGCACCAGATGCAGGACAATACCATGCATACCATGTAAGCTCTGTTTTTCAGAAGCTGGCTGAGAAAGAACACAGTGATCAACTCTTTTTGTTCAGAATCTTGTGTGGTGCTGTTTCTATAATCAAGGCCGTTAAATGCTTTGATTTTTAAAAAAAATTTTAGTTGCAGCCAAAACCAGTTTTCTAGTTGAAATACCTTTAGGTTCCAACCTTAAATAGGGAACAGCTATATTTGGTGATGGCACAATTGTTAGCATTGCTTTTTTCAGATTTAAAATATGCTTACACAAAGGAAATGGAAGTGTTTTGCTGACAATATTTGCTAAGCATTTTCCCTGCAAGAACCAAAATTACAAAGTCCTGATGTGAGTCATAAATATGACTTTTGAATATTTTTCTTAAGAAGAGTCTTCTCAATTATACATCAAAATAAGTTAACCTTGGAGACAAATTTACTTTGTGCTAGAACAAACACATATTCAGCAAGGCTGAACTGGTGATGCTGTTTATAAACATTCTGCTATTCTGACTGATCTGTGTTGTTTTATAAAGGTCACACCTGTGGATCAGTATTTTGTGGTAGGCACTGAACAAATGTATGACAAAACCATAATCTTCAGAATTCCTGTAGAAGAAGTGAGGGATTCAGGGTTTGTTCTTAAGATGTCTAGAATTTTCAGATGGTCCTGGCTTCCATTTGGGACCAGGACCTTTAAAAGGCGTACCAGATAACCATTGCCATGTGAAAATCAGACAGTTGAAAAATTTTTAGTAAGGTGCTCATATTCTTTTTGATGATTTTTGAAAGTAGAAGAATCAGATCTATGATCATTCTTATAGCTTCAGGTGAGTTTGGAATCAGCTTCTTGTGGGAGCTCTGCTCTGTTCTGTCAGAAAATAGATGAGATAATGGGACAGTAGGTAAGTATGATGATGCTGAGAAGCATCCTTGAAAGAGAAGACCAGTGGCCAAGAACTGGCATTTGAAAATGGCAGTGGCTCCTTATTTTCAAGACCTCAGACTGAGAAGATCAGAAGTATGAAAGATGAATGGCAGAGTGCTGAAAGACAAGTTTGCCAGAGTCAAATATTTGGCTGGGAAAAACATTCTCCTTCTACTTTTACCATTACAAAATGTGTGAGAATCTTTAAACCAAAAAAAATTACAGGGAAATGCGAAAGAAGCATTGGAATTGCCATGAAAACACGCTGTGTTATATGAATTACACATTGCCAAAACCTGCGTGTTGCCTGAGCCTTAGTGCTCCTGCGACCCTTGAGCCTCTGTGCATGTTATAAAGGACAAGTGTTTTCTGGTGCCTCTCTCTTTGATGTATAATCCCAGTCTAAACTAGCTTTTCTTATGTGTACAGTTTTCCTGCTGGAGTCCCTTATAAAACAGTCTCGCAAAACAAGTTCCCAGAGGCTGCTTTCTCCTGACTTTGTTTTCCCTTATTCCAAACACTGAAATCAAGTTAGAGGTTCCTCAAGTATCGCAGTTGCTTCTCTAATAGCATGCAGACTGGAATAGTCAAGTTTGCTGCTTTTTACAGATGTGTATGGATATGTGCTTGTGTACATATAAAACTGTAATGAAGTGAAAATCTGGAGGCAATTTTTCTGTGGCAGACCTGTGTAGACAGAGTTACTCAGAGAGCTGCCACGGAGGGCAGCGCTCCTGAGGTGAACGTGCACAAGTTCTGTTCCATCGGAACAGAGCGAAAGGTTCCCTACGTGAGTTCTTGGAAAAGCTATGGATCTCCCCTGCTAGGATATTTGTTAGTAGTCAGGAAAGGAAAGAGTTTACAGGTTAAGAGCATGAAGTTTTCCACCATCTGACCTTTCTCATATGCTAGCACAGAGCAGCTTTTCTGTAGCAACAAAAAATGTTATTGTTTGTCAGAATAACTCTGCTAATAAACCCTCTTGTACAAATGCATCTATTATGTTATAAAAAGAAGTGTGCTACTATAAGCGTAGTAGTGTAACTGCATTTAGCTAGGCCTTCTTCCATCATCACTGTCTGTAAAAAAACTGCATTTCTAATATACTCCACTGCTTTTCAGCATTACCTGGATCCTTTCTTAAGGTGCACCATAAAAGCGAGTGACAACAGTTCTGTAAGGTGCCAGTGGAAGAGGGATACAGCTCTGGGCACTGGGTTAGTTACAAAGATGGGATGCGTATCATCCAACGGGGTTTTTTTATTATTCTAGAATCTGTAAGTTTTTATGTTTTCCTCTTGCTCCATGAACTGCTATTCTACATGAAATAAAGCTGAAATCAAGTAAGTATGATCTGTCATGCATCAATGAACTTTCTGGGTTCTGGTCTGGAGTTACTGTTTGTGGGTATTGTCCCTGGTATCTTTGTGGTAACTGCTTGAATGCGCTCAGGCTGTGGTAGTACAAAGCAAGCTGGGTTTGCATGAATGCAGGCACTTACCTGATCATGTTCCTCATGTGCATCATGAATGAAGGTAGAACTACTCTGCCCTTGGAGAAATCACTGCTCCACCTCACATTAAAGGCTTGATTTCATATGGTTAAGGAAGTGTAAGGCATATGCCAGGAGATATTTTATATGTGGTTGTTTTGTGTTTTGGATACAGATTCATCTTTAGAATGTTTCTTAGAAAAAGTGGATGAAGAAACAAACAATGATGTAAAACTTTGCAATCAAATTAGTGATGTAATAATCAAAAGCCAAACTCTTACTGAGAAAAGACAAAACCCGTCTGTGAGAATTGGCAGATATATGTTCTTTCCATATGCCATACATTAATTAGAGTTCACAGCTTTGATGTACTAACTTGTCCACCTTATGTGTGTAGATAGGCGCTTTCCTCACGAAGGAATTGTTTTTTTCTTTTCTTGTAGGATTGATTCATATTTCTTTGTAGATGAGAGCGAATATCAGTGATGTCTAGACATTGCTGTTTCCAGAAAAAATGTACAATTGAATCTTCCTAAACTTGGTGATTTGTGTTACAGCATATTGCCTGCTGAAACTGTGCCTGGCTGGGGTTTTTGCTGTTGTGAAGAATAACATACTAGAATTTCATGCTAGGAGCTATTTCTGTTTGTTTCTGCTTGAGTTTTGTTTTTGCTGGATTTTATTTTTTTTAACCAAACACCTCTCACATAATTTTGTTTATAAGAAGTGTAATAAATGTGTTTTGTAACGTAAATATGTTTGCTGTTGTTTTACTGACTCTTCAGTCACTGTATTCACTTCTGCTTTACACTAAAGTTTACCATAATGAGGAGCTCGGAACAGTTTACTTTCTGAAAAACCAGTGACTCCTGGTAATGCTCAAGTGTGGTTTGTAACATTCCAAAACCAGCAAATACTAAAATACAATATTTTTTTCAACCTGAGCTTCAAAATAATAGAATATGGATCTGGCATTGAGAAATACTGGTTTGAAATGTGTATGAAATAGATTTCTGATGAAGAGGGAATTTGAGAAATACTTCTTTAAGAATTCTGGTGAGATACACAAAACACCTTCTGTAAGCTCTCTGAACATAACTAACATGCTGCTCAGTTTATTCAAAAAAGGACTGTAAATTCTGGAAGTTTTAACTTGATATGTTTGCAGGTAACATGATTGATGTGTAACTCTAGAATGAAAGGAGTATTTAGAGTCTTGGCTATCAGTTCACCAGTTCTTATTCCTTAAACAAAGACAGGTCAGATATTAGTCTTGTCCTGTAAGTGTTAGTTTCTGGCTTCATCCTCTGAATACAGATGTATGTAAACTCAGAAAATATCCTAATACTTGAATGTCTATTGATTACTAAATTGGGTAAAACAGAATAGTGGAGGGGGGCTAGCCTATGTCACAAGATTTTTTTTTTTCATAGCTTCTCAGAGGTATATCATATTATAAATGCATTAGAAATGTTTTGCTCTGAGGATATGTAGCATTCCTATAAAGGTTAAATCAATAAAAATGATTTGGCCACATTCCTAAGCATGGCTAGAACAGGTAGCCCGTTGTTTAAGGTACCCTTGAATTTCTGGATCAGATTATTATGGTGCAGCAAAAAGGCTTACTAAAGGCTTCTTACTGTCTGCAGACGTTCTGTGTTTCTATGTGAAGATATCGTCAGCCTAAAAAAACCTTCAGATTTTCTTTGCTACTGAAAAAAAAGAGCATTTTTATGTGTAGAGGTCTCAAATGTTGTGCTGTGTGTGCTGTTAAGTTTTAAAGGAAGTTTTGCAACAAGAAGGGTGAAGACACATCAGTAATTGGTAACAACCAGGTATGTAAAGAAGAGAAAGAGACATCTTTTAAATCAGTGTTAAGACTAGTAGAATTGCTTCCCATTTAAGTATCTTTATTAGTTTGTTTAGATTATTCTTCTTTTATGCATATCTGCTGAAGGGGAATAGCCATTATATGATGTATTTTTACTGTATCTAGCCAGTTCAGTAACCAAGTGAGATTATGAAATGTAATGGTAGAAGACTTCAAACAACTGTTACTTCAAATTTGTCTAACTTTATACAAAGCTGATAAAAATTTAGTAGCTATTAAATAGTGTTTATTCCATACATCTGGTTGATTTAGTAGACAGAACTGAAGTCTGACAGTAGACTGTTTTTATAGATTTAGTGCATTTTAAAATCTTTCAGGCATGTTGAAGAGCTACTGTATATTATTGTTACAGGGCAGATTTGTGTCTTACGGTGAGTGCATGTGCTATGCATCTACGCTCCTGACATTTTTATATAGGTTTTATGGAGCACAAGCTTACTGTAAGAACATGTCACTAAGATTAGAGTTCAGATTCTTATGAGTATTTTAAATTTATTTCTCTCAGTCTCACTGTGCCCTTTAAGAATGCTGGAGCTAAACCCAGTGTCTTTTTATCTTTGCTTCTTCCTTTTAAATATTTTTTTAAGTGTGTGAGAGATTATATTATTTTTGAATTATGTCATGAAATGTGAAATCGTGAAGAGTAATTCTGATGATAAAGCACAAAGCCCACACTATTGGTAACTGGGACTTTATGTCTCAAGATGTTTTTCAGTTGTGAAAATTTGATCAGTGAATTAACCGCACATCCGGCTACACACATCTTTGATCGGAATTGGAACATTCCAGCTCGTGTGTGTGTGTGTCTATGTGAGCTGGCTCCCTCGAGTAGGTTTTACACATGTGCACTACACATGTGCCTTGAAATTAGTTAGTAAATTAATATTATAATTCAAAGTAATAAAATTACACTTTTTCAAGCCTTTGTTTTGTAGCTAATGAGGATTATTATAATTTATCTTTTTATCTGGGCAAGCTCAAGTCTTTATTTTAAGAGGGACTAATACACAGTTAGCTCAGCTGTAATTAAGATTTTGCTTTTGCTTTTAAATGTAATATTAAAATTCTACTTTAATGAGCATAGAACTTCAAATTATTATAAGGTCATGACTGAGTTAATTGCCATCCAGAATAACAGCGAATGATTTTAGGTCCTATTACTGAAATGCTCTGAAATTAAAAGTTGTTCTAGCATTTGCATATGCAATACACAGTGGTGCGCTAGAATGAAACTATTCTAGCTCCAGTATGATAATGATTTGCACTGTGGAAGATAGCTTTCTTCCCATTTGATGTTAAATTAATTTTTTTTTTTGTTACTTAGATGCTATTTTTTATTCAGAAATGACTGCACTTTTTCTGAATGTTGATTTCTTTAATAAAATATCAGTATAAAGAGTGTAACTTCTGAATTTTATGTTTCTGTTTATGCTGCTTAATCAGAATGAGGGCAAATAAAAATATACTGAATAGCAAGAAAAATATAGCACTTACTTTTGAATGTACAAAGTTGGATGTAAGAGGGGTGGGAAGGAAGCAAAGTGAATGCCCTTTTTGCAGAAAATCCTTTTGGGAAAACAGAACATTTTTACTGGTGTACACTAAGGTACGGCGCCTAAGTAAATAGTTGCTGCTTTCTGGTCCTGTCAGTTTTAAATAAACCATTCATTGTTATGGATTGGTTATTCTGCAAATACCCAAATGCAGTGGAGTTAAACTTTGATACCACTGATTGGAAAAATGCAGATGATGAACTCTTAGTGTGAATTTATATGGATGGTCTTACTTAGAGGAAATAAGTTTTGCAGATTGTGTTAGGAAGTAAATATACTGCGGACTGTAAGTACTCTGTCACAAAGCTGCTCCTGTGCTCGGGTATTGTACAATAGCTGGTAGAATTAATTCATCAAACTCTTGTTAATACTGAGTCACTAAGCTAGACCAGATGTGTCCCTTCAGTGTTACAGAGCAAATGTGACATTTTTTTTTTTTTCCTAAAAGCTTTCTATTTAAAGGTGAATAGATGATGCATTTGAGTGAAAGTTACTCCTGGAATTTATACAGAAAATACTGCAAGGACTAAATATCACGGCAGTTCAGTGTTATGGCTCACCTGAAAGGCTTTTGGAGACGTGTTAAATTAAAATAATAAAATAGGGCCCTCGGAATTTATTTTTTTTAAAGTCATATCTTAAAATGCCTTTTAATTTCCATTGAATCCTGTTTAATTAATTTAAAATTATTATTGCTGATTCTACATGAAGATTTGTACTCATAGCAAATTATTAATGTATTGTATTATTACAAAAATGCAGTTGTGGATGATTATCAGCTCTTGGCAGAACAACTCTGCATTTGTATCAGGGATCTTTCCATGTCAATGTGACTGCTTTTTTTTTTTGTGAGCCCCTTCAGTGGAAATATGTTGCACTGTCTCAAAAACACCAGCTGACCTACAAATAAGACTACTTTGGCTAAAATGTGTTTTAACTTTGAAAGTTGAGGTGAGTTAGGAGTGGCCAGTCTGATGCCCACAAAAGCAGTTTCTCTCGTCATGGGACTATGGGAAGGCGCAAGAAGGTATGGAGGGACTGACTCCAGACATGTCTCTCTCATAATTTTTACCAAGTATTTTAAAACCAGTACTTCTGGCATTTGTTATTTCACTATAAGCACTAACACTTAAAATTTATCTAGAACACTGTGATAGCATTAATAAACATAGTTTTTAACAAATATTAAGACAGGACCCTGGCAAGTTCCTCCACTGCATTTTGGCAAGATATGTGAAGAGTGGCAAATGTTCTTGGGGTACTGCTGGCAAATCTGAATGCAATAGCACATTCTCCTTTACAGCTTCAGTGCTAGAGTGGAAAATACTGTACCAATAGAGAAGTCTTCTAAATTTATGCTATTGCTAGTTTGACTCCTTTAACTTGAATTTCACAATTTTAGAAGTGTAAGTAGGAATTAGGGGCTTGATCTGTATACATGTGTGTGTTTGCACATACACAGCTCATTAACATTTCTTAAAAGAAAGAATACCCTGTTCTAATACCACACATGGATACATTAGAATATTGTGTGTTTTTAACTCTGTCTTTTCTGATTTGTATGTATATGAATTACAGGTCTTTTAAGGGATTAACACTATCTGGTAGTCAATGTACTTAGGCATAATTATTTATCCATATTGTTTTTCCTTAATGAAAACATAAGCAACCCATTCTTTTTGCTTATGTGTATAGAGTCAAATATATTAAATGTGTCTGACAGAGAAATTGAGTTCAGTAATTACTAATGACTTGTAACATCCCCCCGCTCCGATTTGTTCCAGCAGAGCCACTGCACACAGCATATGCTGCTTGATGTATGTGTGTGTCTGTGCATATAGATGCAAATGCATCTCGTTAGTGTTAATTTTCATTGTGATCAAGGCCGGATCCTGTTCCTCTGAACAGTATTATATTATGTAGCTGGCAGTGGCTCTGTCTTTCTGTTTCAGTAAACCACAGAGTAGATTTAGATCTAAGATATCTGACCATGAGGGATAAGTAAACAATGGTTTGGCACACTTAACGGTTCAAATAAATTCTGGGGAAAATAAATGTATGTAAGGTCATCAGCTTTTAACTTTCCTTAATCAAGAAAATGAATGATAATAATTTTTAAGTCATTATGAAATGCTAGCAATTCTGAGGAAATATAATATGTAAAATAAGCTGTCTATCAGAAATACAGTAATCATATTTGAATGAATTCCTGCCAAAAAATTCTGCCATGGGGTTTTTAGCTATAACATATTAAAACTTAAAACTATTGTTAATTCCAGAACTGCCTGACCTTAATGAATATGGCATTTTTAAGAGACAGACAGCAGAAGAAATTGTTTCTACCCTTCGCTGTAAAAATAAAGGTAGTTTTATTAGAGATGAAAAAATATTATTAAGGAAAACTATTTTGAATACAGTGGATAATGTATAAAAATGCTTACTTTTTAAAGCACCCTGTGTACTTTAAGGAGAATGTAGCTGTTTTTCCTTTAATGTTTTGCTATTCTAAAATTAATTTTTATAAATAAAAACATTTAGTAAGGAGTAGATAGTGCAAAATAATTTAATTGCTCTGATTAAAATGACTTCAGCAGTTCAAGAGAGTCAGGAGAAAACCTATGGCGTTTTCCCTCCTGGGGCAAGTTCCTACATGAAATAGGAAGCTTAAAGCTACATGAAGAAGGCTAGAACAGTACACAGTATGGTAACAAGCAGAATAAAAAATATATACAGGAAACAGATGCATGAATAATGGATTTTTTTTTCAATTTGAAGTGTTAAACTGTTTTATGATACAGTAACCTGAGTTATTTTGTCTCTGTGCTCATCTTTAAAATATTCTCTTTAGGCTGTGCTTTTCAGTATGTTAAGTGGCAGGTCTTATATTTATTTGTAGAAGAGAGCATGTTTATGTAAGGAAACGTGCTCTTAGATTTAGGCTTTATTAACTTAAAAACAAAAACACCTGAGAGCAGAAGATAGAGCGCCTTAGCCTGTTTCCCATAAGACTTTAGAAGGCAGTTTGGAATGAAGATATCTAATAGAAATGAAAGCTATTGTATGTAATGTGAGCACAGATTAATTTTGTCCATAAGAGTAGATATTTGTGGGGGTTCTGTGGTGGAGGAGGTAGATGTTTTGTGGGTGACTTTTGTCTCCGGATGAAAATCTGTGGATAATTCCTAAGTCTGGCAAAATTTCCAAGGAAAATCTCATTGAAATGGCAAACAGTCTATGAATTTATTTCTGTGTACGTTTTTCAGAATATATATTGCATTTATTCCATTTAGACAAATCAGATTTTTATCTTGAAATAAAAATAACAGTTGTGTGTTTTCTTGTTGCAGTTTCTTAACTGCTTGTATGAAACTTGGATTCTCCAAGTGCTGAAGTTAAGACCCTAAAATGCTTCAGGTTTTACCATCTTAAACTCATTATTTATCTTGAGGCTGACCTAATTAAAATATTATATACTCTAGGGCATATTAAACATGGCAATTTATTGTAATTCTTATTAATGGAGTGTATTTAATGAGTTTTCAGAACCAACTCCTTTACCTACAACACACAATGTTGATTTTTATTGGGTACATAGAGCGACACATGCAGATGGTCTGATTTTCAGGAGGTACCCAGCACTGACAGCTGCCCTTGGCTCCTGTGATATTCAAGCAGGAGAAACACTGGTGCTCAGCACCTTTGCAGCTTGGCAGGCATGGCATAATTCCTCCCTTCCCTCTCTGCTTCACTTTCCACAGAAGTGTGCTGGACTTGAGCATAAAATAATGCCGGATTCTGCTTGTTGCAGAATCTTCAGCTTTTTGCATTGTTAGAGTTTTAGCAAGTACTTCTTAGTTGTCATTTATGTTGTTCATTGGTGGTGTCTGCCACAAGGTGTGACAGTACATAAACACTGTTACTATCTGTCTCTCTTTAACTGTCTTCACTGCCTAGTTAGCATCTCTTGCCAGAATTGTTAGCTTCTTTATTTTTCCCTTTTTACTTTAATGGGTGTAGTATTAGATGTTTGTTATTTACTTATGGCTGCTCTGAGCTTCTTATTACTCATTAAAAAGTACGACTCTCTTCTGAAAGCAGTTGGGAAAATAAAGATATAAGGTGCAATTTTAAGATTAATATTAGTCTGACCATGACCAAGAAATCACACAGCTTGAGAGGAATTTCAGTATTATTGTTATACTCTTAATGTGGGGTGGCAGACCCTTTAAATATTTCTGGTAGAGTAGTTAATACAGCATGGAAGTTTGATATTTGTACAGTTTGTAAAGGAATTTGAGGTGTTACCCTATTTTGACTTCAGTTTTCAAGTATGCACTGGTGCATCATTAATCATAGGAAATGCAAAAATAAATAATATAGTCCCTTTGGATTTTTCATGTGAATACTTACCTTTTCCTTTTTTTGTATATACAGTTGAGGTATTTAGGTAACCCCTAACCTTTTGCTTCAACAAGGAGGTACAGTATAAAAATATTACCACAGTCTTCATATGAGCAGTTCTCTCTAAGAAAACCTCTAGATGAATATTTATTGAAAAAAAGCAAAGTTGCAACACAGAATGACTTAGCTTGGCCTGAATATTATATTTTAGACCACCAGTGAATAAAATTAAAAGCACATGGATTTTGAATAACTAGAAAAGGTTGTAATTGATTAGCACTGCATGAAAGTATTGAAGTGGAGTGAGTTTTGATTTGTGAATGGTCCTATTCAATAGAGATTAATCCTGTATGTTTGATAAAATCTTAGTGCCCCTAATGAGATAGGATTTTTTTTTTCCTCTCCCAGTTTATTTAACCACCAGATACTCTGATATTCTCTGAACAAACTGGAATATTTTGATCTTACTGAATTTTACATCGGTGTAGTTGATTTAAACAATGTTGGCTATTAATAGTTCATTTGAGGCAGCTAATTAAACAGATCAGTGCATTTTGCTGCCTACAGACCTTGTAAGTGATGAAGTGCAATCCTGCAGGGTTTGGGGCTTTCAGATAATGGCAAACCTCCGTGTCAAGCTGCAGCTTTTTTAATGCATGTGAGAATACTCATTCCTGCATAGTTTTCAGTATTATTATTATTTAAAAATCCTGGTATTTTAAATTATATTTTATGCAAAGAGCAGTGATTCCTGAGATTTTGCTTAGCATTCAGAATAGTATGAATACATTAAACAGAGCTGGAACATACAGAAAAGTGCTTTCTATACACAGATAATAAAAAAGGATTTGTTTCTCTCTTATCAGTCTCCTAATTAAAATAAAAAAAAATGTAAGATTCCCTACCAAACAGTAAAGCAGATGAGAATTGAAATTTACAGAAGGTTTGGCATTTTTTTATAAAGACGATTTTGAGGAGTATTTTAATATAAGCAGAGTAAAATTTTTTTTGGTTGTTAATGTGAAGACTTTAGATTTACTGTATCTCTATTTGGATCAGCTTCCAGAAATTATGTGTGAAATTATTGATTGAATTATCAGCTAAACTGGGATCCTGTTTCCTTCTTTCATTGAATGCTTCCTCTGAAGATGCACAGAATATAGTTGAAGATGTCTTTTCCTATTTTAAAATGGTAATTGTTTTTGGAGGCATTTAAGAAGGTTTTCAGTCTCTGAAATACTTTGAATAAAAGATGTTTTCCAAATTGTATACCAAATATGCTGTTTGATTTTTTGTTTTTGTATAGTGTTTATTTTGACCCTTTTTTTCCCTTCAAATTTTATGGATGTAAATATAATAGCCTTTGCTGCTTTAAGGGAATCCAGTTTGGTTTAAAAGCCTGAGAAAGTTTACACAGGCTTGATGCAGTCAAAACCTGTGTATAACTGGCACAAGGTAGACAAAATCTGGATGTGAAACCCAGAATGTAGTTAACTGAAATGTACTAAATTGGGAAGGAATATATGTGTTTGCATTAACTAGGATAGGATCCTTCCACTTTGCTACTCTTGTTTTTCCCTTTCGTATGAAGTCAAAAACACATAGACAAAAATGAGTGGAATAAAAGCTTTCAGGAATATGGTTAATGGCACAGATTAGCAACCATGCGGGTTAATCATAGCTCTGTTTTCCTGCCCTGTTATGACTTGTCATTATGTTTCATCAGTTCAGTCTTGAAGAGAAACAATTAAACTCAACAGTCCTGAAAGGAGTAAGGTAGAGATGGGAAGAGAAGGACAGTACAGAAAAGAAGAACAGATTTTGCATTCTGAGGGGCTGCTGCATCATTGAACAGCAAATTCATGAGCAGCTTGGGTATTCTGGCTTTTTTTTAAACAATAAATTCTGCTCCTTTTTATAAATGTGGGTTTTCCAAAATTTGGCTTTAGCTCAGGTTACACTGCTTACACATTGACAGAGTTGATGAGATTTTGTAGTCCCTTGCATCTATTGTTTGTGTCCAAAGTGAAATTCAGGTATCCAACCCTATTTCGTGAAGTTCGGGAAAAGTATTAAGCACGGTATCACAGTACTTCCCAGTGGCTTTAGGAATTATCAGGAGTAGGTGAATTAAGCAGTCAGACTTGGTGTTTTGATAATTTTAGCCAACTAAATTTCTTCTAATCTCTTTTGGAAGTAAAAGCAAAAGAAAGTCCCTATACATGTAAACTGTATTTCCTGTTGTAAACACTGGGATAATGTGGTCTGGCTACGCTTCTGCTGTGCTTTGCTCAGACACCAGTTTGGGTAGAAAAGCTGCTTTGCCGGGTCTGTGTTTGCATTTCAGCTCAATGTTCGGGGTATTACAGCTGCATGACCAGCCACAGGTCATGTTATCTCATCTGGTATCTATAGGTCAAATATTAAATTGGTCACCCTCCTGCAAGAAGCATTTTCTTCGTTTCTGTTCATATACCCGGTCTCAGAGCTACTTCGTGTGCTTAACTGGGAACCAGTCAAAGAGTGTCAAGTAGGAGGAGTAAAAGGCACCCCAGTCACTTCAATAATGGGGATGTATGTACTGGAAATGCTTCTAGCATTGTTGTTTTTCATAGAAGGGGGGCAAGGGAGGGAAAATAATAGGTTTAGCTACAGTCCCGACATAATTTCAACATGATGGACACCATTAAGAAAATCTTGTAAGTTTTCACTTTTTTTTTCCCCTAAAGCTTTTAGAATTTTCAGTTCGTCTGTCTGAACTGCCTCAGTAAAAGATGCTTTGAAAAAATTTTGTTTTCAAAATTTTGTTTTTGTTACTATACTTCTTGCAATTTATCAAGTGTGATGATAATAAAGCATTTTCCAGTACACTTTAAAATATAACTTCATTTTACTGAAGTTACTTTACTTTACTAAATCAGTTAAAGTCTTATTTGATTGTATTTGGTATTTGTGAGTGAGATACTCTCTACTGATTTTAAGTCTCTGAGAGGGTGAAGCTTTTCAAAGTAAGCAAAGACAGAGGTGCAATTTTATAGTGTATTTATGAGTTTTATGAGCATTTATATGTACAGTGCATATAAATAATTACTTCAGTGTATACATATATGATTTCTTAAAGGAATCTTGTGTTTACAATTCAGAATATTGAAGTAAATATTTGGCAGTGCTCTTCTACAGAGTTTTTTACATCCCACTTTGAATTAAACTTAAAATTCAGCAGCATGTTAGATCATGTATTTTTTATTTAATAGCTTAATATTTTCATGCATGAATGTTTTGCCTTGTTCATAATAAGTGTAATGAGAAGAATTTGCTTTTACAATTGAATATATTATCAAACAAACTTTGCTGTGAAATGAGGGCAACTGAGGACTAGAAAACTGCAGATTTACACTGATAACTTCATCTGAGATATATGCATAAAAATAAGATGCCTGGAACAGTGATAGGGCAGTTTTGGATAGGATAGGCTGCAGTGTGCTACACACTACTCATTTTCATCAGGTTTAGTGAGCAAGCAATCTGAACTCTGTGATTTAAGTCTTTTACAGTATCGTTCATTAACCACTCATAGTGGACATATCTAAAAGTGTTACCAGAGTTCTTAATGAAATTTTCTGAGCTGCTGTTGATTAACTCATAATTACTTTATCTTTTGCCTTAAGATCCTATTAAACATTTTGCTAGATCCCATTAGGCTCTTTCAAATTCCTGCAGCTACACCTTGACCCCGGTGACAGCTGAGCACACCTGCTGTCAAACACTAAGGACTGAGCCACCAACTTCCCCTTGCTCAGTTTACCAGCTAAAAAATGTATTCTTATATCTGCAGAAGCTATTTACAGTTATTTCC